>JAREIS010003096.1:0-17505 GCA_030060385.1 Muscicapa striata striata | reverse complement strand
ATTTGCCATTTGGCTCTGAAAAAACCACACCCTCCCAGTTTCTTAATAGCAGTTTGGGGAAGACATTTTATCTGCAATAGTAGCCAAGGATCTCAGTGGTGGCATTTTTAGTCTGGGAGAAATCCTGATTCCTTCGAATTTGAGGTTTCAGACGCCCAGTCTCAGCCAAAGGCCCTGGATATGAACACTGGCAATTTTCCCTCTGTAAAAACCACACCCACCCAGTTTCTTAATACCATCTAGGAGGAAGATACAGTCTCTCCAGAAGTAGCCAGGGTTCTCTGTGGTGGCGTCTTTTGTCTAGGAGAAATCCTGATCAATTCGGAATTTTAGCTGTCAGACGCCCAGTCTCAGGCCCATTGCCCTAGACACGGACATTTGCCATTTTCTCTCTGAAAAAACCACACCGTCCCAGTTTCTTAATAGCAGTTTGGAGGAAGTCATTGTCTCTCCAAAAATAGCCAGGATTCTAATTGGTGGCATTTTTAGTCTGGGAGAAATCCTGATTCCTTCGGAATTTGAGGTTTCAGACGCCCAGTCTGAGGCCAAAGTCCCTGGATAAGAACATGTGCCATTTTCCCTCTGAAAAAAAGTCTAGGAGAAATCCTGATCATTTCGGAATTTTAGCTGTCAGACGCCCAGTCTCAGGCCCATTGCCCTGGACACTAATATTTGCCATTTTGGCTCTGAAAAAAACCACACCCTCCCAGTTTCTTAATAGCAGTTTGGAGGAAGTCATTGTCTCTCCAAAAGTAGCCAGGATTCTATGTAGTGGCATTTTTAGTCTGGGAGAAATCCTGATCATTTCGGAATTTTAACTCTCAGAGGCGCCGTCTCAGGCCCATTGCCCTAGACAGGAATATTTGCCATTTTGGCTCTGAAAAAAACCACACCCTCCCAGTTTCTTAATAGCAGTTTGGAGGAAGTCATTGTCTCTCCAAAAGTAGCCAGGATTCTATGTAGTGGCATTTTTAGTCTGGGAGAAATCCTGATCATTTCGAATTTTAACTCTCAGAGGCGCCGTCTCAGGCCCATTGCCCTGGACACGAATATTTGCCATTTTGGCTCTGAAAAAACCACACCCTCCCAGTTTCTTAATAGCAGTTTGGAGGAAGTCATTGTCTCTCAAAAGCAGCCAGGATTCTATGTAGTGGCATTTTAGTCTGGGAGAAATCCTGATCATTTCGGAATTTTAGCTGTCAGACGCCCAGTCTCAGGCCCACTGCCCGGGACACGGACATTTGCAATTTTCTCTCTGAAAAAACCACACCCTCCCAGTTTCTTAATAGCAGTTTGGAGGAAGTCATTGTTCTCAGTGGTGGCATTTTTAGTCTAGGAGAAATCCTGATTCCTTCGGAATTTGAGGTTTCAGACGCCCAGTCTCAGGCCACGGGCCCTGGATATGAACACTGGCAATTTTGGCTCTGTAAACCACACCCACCCAGTTTCTTAATACCATCTGGAGGAAGATACAGTCTCTCCTGAAGTAGCCAGGATTCTCTGTGGTGGCGTCTTTAGTCTAGGAGAAATCTTGATCATTTGAATTTTAGCTGTCAGGCGCCCAGTCTCAGGCCCATTGCCCGGGACACAAACATAGGCCATTTTCCATCTGAAAACACCACACCCTCCCCGTTTCTTAATACCAGTTTGGGGGACATTTTATCTGCAATAGTAGCCAAGGATCTCAGTGGTGGCATTTTTAGTCTGGGAGAAATCCTGATTCCTTCGAATTTGAGGTTTCAGACGCCCAGTCTCAGCCAAAGGCCCTGGATATGAACATGGCAATTTTCCTCTGTAAAACCACACCCTCCCAGTTTCTTAATACCAGTTTGGAGGAAGATATTATATCTCCAGAAGTAGCCAGGGTTCTCTGTGGTGGCGTCTTTTTGTCTAGGAGAGAAATCCTGATCATTTCGGAATTTTAGCTGTCAGATGCCCAGTCTCAGGCCCATTGCCCTGGACACTAATATTTGCCATTTTGGCTCTGAAAAAAACCACACCGTCCCAGTTTCTTAATAGCAGTTTGGAGGAAGTCATTGTCTCTCCAAAAGTAGCCAGGATTCTAATTGGTGGCATTTTTAGTCTGGGAGAAATCCTGATCATTCAGAATTTTAACTCTCAGAGGCGCCGTCTCAGGCCCATTGCCCTAGACAGGAATATTTGCATTTTGGGTCTGAAAACCACACCCTCCCAGTTTCTTAATAGCAGTTTGGAGGAAGTCATTGTCTCTCCAAAAGTAGCCAGGATTCTATGTAGTGGCATTTTTAGTCTGGGAGAAATCCTGACTTTCGAATTTTAACTGTCAGAGGCGCAGTCTCAGGCCCATTGCCCTGGACACTAATATTTGCCATGTTGGCTCTGGAAAAACCACACCCCACATTTGCCATTTTGGCTCTGAAAAAACCACACCCCCAGTTTCTTAATAGCAGTTTGGAGGAAGTCATTGTCTCTCCAAAAGCAGCCAGGATTTTATGAAGTGGCATCTTTAGTCTAGGAGAAATCCTGATCATTTCAGAATTTTAGCTGTCAGACGCCCAGTCTCAGGCCCACTGCCCTGGACACGGACATTTGCAATTTTCTCTCTGAAAACCACACCCTCCCAGTTTAAAAACCACACCTCTCCCAGTTTCTTAATAGCAGTTTGGAGGAAGTCATTGTCTCTCCAAAAGTAGCCAGGATTCTATGTAGTGGCATTTTTAGTCTGGGAGAAATCCTGATCATTTCGGAATTTTAACTCTCAGAGGCGCCGTCTCAGGCCCATTGCCCTGGACACTAATATTTGCCATTTTGGCTCTGAAAAAAACCACACCCTCCCAGTTTCTTAATAGCAGTTTGGAGGAAGTCATTGTCTCTCCAAAAGCAGCCAGGATTCTATGTAGTGGCATTTTTAGTCTGGGAGAAATCCTGATCATTTCGGAATTTTAGCTGTCAGACGCCCAGTCTCAGGCCCACTGCCCGGGACACGGACATTTGCAATTTTCTCTCTGAAAAAACCACACCCTCCCAGTTTCTTAATAGCAGTTTGGAGGAAGTCATTGTCTCTCGAGAAGTAGCCTGGATTGTAAGTGGTGGCATCTTTAGTCTAGGAGAAATCTTGATCATTTCGGAATTTTAGCTGTCAGACGCCCAGTCTCAGACCCATTGCCCTGGACACGAACATTTGCCATTTTGGCTCTGAAAAAAAACCACACCCTCCCAGTTTCTTAATAGCAGTTTGGAGGAAGTCATTGTCTCTCGAAAAGCAGCCAGGATTCTAAGTGGTGGCATCTTTAGTCTGGGAGAAATCCTGATCCTTTTGAAATTTTAGTTGTCAGACGCCCAGTCTCAGGCCACTTGCCCTGGCTACCAACATGGGCCATTTTCCATCTGAAAAAAACCACACCCTCCCAGTTTCTTAATACCAGTTTGGAGGTAGTGTTGATCTCTCCAAAAGTAGCCAGGCTTCTTACTGCTGGCATCTTTAGTCTGCGAGTAAACATTAGGTTTGGAATTTTAGCAGGCCAAAGCCCAGTCTCAGGACCATGCCCCTGCATGCAAAGAAGGGCCTATTTCTCTGTGAAATAAATATCACCTCACCACTATTGTAATATCCATTTAAAAGAGGCTTTTGGCACTCCGTGAACGGCCAGCGTTCTCAGTGGTGCCGTTTTTAGTCTGGGAGAAATCCTGATTCCTTCGGAATTTTAGTTGTCAGACGTCCTGTCTCAGGCCAAGGGCTCTGGATATGAACATTGGCAATTTTCCCTCTGAAAAACACCACACCCTCCCAGTATTTAATAGCAGTTTTGAGGAAGATATTGTCTCTCTAAAAGTAGCCAGGGTTCTCAGTGGTGGCATTTTTAGTCTGTGAGAAATCCTGATTCCTTCCGAATTTGAGGTTTCAGACGCCCTGTCTGAGGGCTAGGTCACTGGATAAGAACATGTGCCATTTTCCCTCTGAAAAAAACCACACCCTCCCTGTTTCTTAATACCAGTTTGGAGGAAGACATTTTATATGCAATCGTAGCCAAGGTTCTAAGGGGTGGCATCTTTAGTCTGGGAGAAATCCTGATCCTTTCGGAATTTTAGTTGTCAGACGCCCAGTCTCAGGCCCATTGCCCTGGTCACGAACATAGGCCATTTTCCCGCGTAAAAACACCACACCCTCCCTGTTTCTTAATACCAGTTTGGGGAAGACATTTTATCTGCAATAGTAGCCAAGGATCTCAGTGGTGGCATTTTTAGTCTAGGAGAAATCCTGATTCCTTCGGAATTTGAGGTTTCAGACGCCCAGTCTCAGGCCACGGGCCCTGGATATGAACACTGGCAATTTTCCCTCTGTAAAAACCACACCCACCCAGTTTCTTAATACCATCTAGGAGGAAGATACAGTCTCTCCAGAAGTAGCCAGGGTTCTCTGTGGTGGCGTCTTTAGTCTAGGAGAAATCTTGATCAATTCGGAATTTTAGCTGTCAGATGCCCAGTCTCAGGCCCATTGCCCTGGACACGGACATTTGCCATTTTCTCTCTGAAAAAAACCACACCGTCCCAGTTTCTTAATAGCAGTTTGGAGGATGTCATTGTCACTAGAAAAGTAGCCAGGATTCTAATTGGTGGCAATTTTAGTCTGGGAGAAATCCTGATTCCTTCAGATTTTGAGGTTTCAGATGCCCAGTCTGAGGCCAAAGTCCCTGGATAAGAACATGTGCCATTTTCCCTCTGAAAAAAACCACACCCTCCCAGTTTCTTAATACCAGTTTGGAGGAAGACATTTTATATGCCATCGTAGCCAAGGTTCTAAGGGGTGGCATCTTTAGTCTGGGAGAAATCCTGATCCTTTTGGAATTTTAGTTGTCAGACGCCCAGTCTCAGGCCCGTTGACCTGGACACGAACGTAGGCCATTTTCCTGCTGAAAAACATGACACCCTCCCAGTTTCTTAATACCATCTAGGAGGAAGATACAGTCTCTCCAGAAGTAGCCAGGATTCTCAGTGGTGGCGTCATTAGTCTAGGAGAAATCCTGATCATTTCGGAATTTTAGCTGTCAGACGCCCAGTCTCAGGCCCATTGCCCTGGACACTAACATTTGCCATTTTGGCTCTGAAAAAAACCACACCCTCCCAGTTTCTTAATAGCAGTTTGGAGGAAGTCATTGTCTCTCCAAAAGCAGCCAGGATTTTATGAAGTGGCATCTTTAGTCTAGGAGAAATCTTGATCATTTCGAATTTTAGCTGTCAGACGCCCAGTCTCAGGCCCACTGCCCGGGACACGGACATTTGCAATTTTCTCTATGAAAAAACCACACCCTCCCAGTTTCTTAATAGCAGTTTGGAGGAAGTCATTGTCTCTCCAGAAGTAGCCTGGATTGTAAGTGGTGGCATCTTTAGTCTAGGAGAAATCTTGATCATTTCGGAATTTTAGCTGTCAGACGCCCAGTCTCAGGCCCATTGCCATGCCATTTTGGCTCTGAAAAAAACCACACCCTCCCAGTTTCTTAATAGCAGTTTGGAGGAAGTCATTGTCTCTCCAAAAGTAGCCTGGATTCTATGTGGTGGCATCTTTAGTCTAGGAGAAATCTTGATCATTTCGGAATTTTAGCTGTCAGACGCCCAGTCTCAGGCCCATTGCCCTGGACACTAACATTTGCCATTTTGGCTCTGAAAAAAACCACACCCTCCCAGTTTCTTAATAGCAGTTTGGAGGAAGTCATTGTCTCTCCAAAAGTAGCCAGGATTCTATGTAGTGGCATGTTTAGTCTGGGAGAAATCCTGATCATTTCGAATTTTAACTCTCAGAGGCGCAGTCTCAGGCCCATTGCCCTGGACAGGAATATTTGCCATTTTGGCTCTGAAAAAACCACACCCTCCCAGTTTCTTAATAGCAGTTTGGAGGAAGTCATTGTCTCTCAAAGTAGCCAGGATTCTAGCCAGTCTCAGGCCACTTGCCCTGGCACACATTGCCATTTTCCATCTGAAAAACACACCCTCCCAGTTTCTTAATACAGTTTGGAGGTAGTTTGATCTCCCCAAAAGTAGCCAGGCTTCTATGCTGGCATCTTTAGTCTGCGAGTAAACTGATCAGTTTGGAATTTAGGTCAAGGCGCAGTCTCAGGCCATGCCCTGACATGCAAATGCCATTTCTCTTGAAATAACATCACCTCACCACTATTTCTAATCCATTTAAGGAGTCTTTGTCCTCCGTGACGCCAGCGATTCTCAGTGGTGCGTTTTAGTCTAGGGAGAAACCCTGTATCATTCGAATTTTAGTGTCAGACGCCCGTCTCAGGCCATGCTCTGGAATGAACATTGCAATTTTCCTCTGAAAACACACACCCTCCAGTATTTAATAGCAGTTTGAGGAAGTCATTGTCTCTCAAAAGTAGCCAGGGTTCTCAGTGGTGGCATTTTAGTCTGGGAGAAATCCTGATTCCTATTCCAGTTTGAGGTTTCAGACCCTGTCTGAGGGCTAGGTCACTGGATAAGAACATTGCCATTTTCCCTCTGAAAACAAAACCACACCCTCCTGTTTCTTAACACCAGTTTGGAGGAAGTCATTTTATCCAAAAGCAGCCAGGGTTCTAAGTAGTGGCATCTTTACTCTGGGAGAAATCCTGATCATTTCAGAATTTTAGCTGTCAGACGCCCAGTCTCAAGCCCATTGCCTTGGACACGGACATTTCCAATTTTGGCTCTGAAAAAACCACACCCCTCCCAGTTTCTTAATAGCAGTTTGGAGGAAGTCACTGTTTCTCCAAAAGCAGCCAGGATTCTATGTAGTGGCATTTTTAGTCTGGGAGAAATCCTGATCATTTCGAATTTTAACTCTCAGACGCCAGTCTCAGGCCCACTGCCCGACAGGAATATTTGCAATTTTGGCTCTGAAAAAACCACACCCTCCCAGTTTCTTAATAGCAGTTTGGAGGAAGTCATTGTCTCTCCAAAAGAGCCAGGATTATGTAGTGGCATTTTTAGTCTGGGAGAAATCCTGATCATTCAGAATTTTAGCTGTCAGACGCCCATTCTCAGCTCCACGTCTGGGACACGGACATTTGCAATTTTCTCTATGAAAACCACACCTCCCAGTTTCTTAATAGCAGTTTGGAGGAAGTCATTGCCTCTCCTCCAGAAGTAGCCTGGATTGTAAGTGGCATCTTTAACTAGAGAAATCTTGATCATTTCGAATTTCAGCTGTCAGACGCCCCAGTCTCAGGCCACTTCCCCTGGCTACCAACATAGGCCATTTTCCATCTGAAAACCACACCCTCCCAGTTTCTAATACCAGCTTGGAGGTAGTGTTGATCTCTCCAAAAGTAGCCTGGCTTCTTACTGCTGGCATCTTAAGTTCAAGTAGTAAACATTAGGTTTGGAATTTTAGCAGGCCAAAGCCCTGGTTCTGTGGACCATGCCCTGCATGCAAAGAAGGGCCTATTTCTCTGCGAAATAAAGATCACTCACCACTATTGTAATATCCATTTAAAAGAGGCTTTTGGCACTCCGTGAACGGCCAGCGTTTTCAGTGGTGCCGCTAGTCTGGGAGAAATCCTGATTCCTTCGGAATTTTAGTTGTCAGACGCTCCTGTCTCAGGCCAAGGGCTCTGGATATGAACATTGGCAATTTTCCTCTGAAAACACCACACCCTCCCAGTATTTAATAGCAGTTTTGAGGAAGATATTGTCTCTCTAAAAGTAGCCAGGGCTCTCAGTGGTGGCATTTTAGTCTGTGAGAAATCCTGATTCCTTCCGAATTTGAGGCTCTGACGCCCCTGTCTGAGGGCTAGGTCACTGATAAGAACATGCTATTTTCCTCTGGAAAACCACAATCTCTCCCTGTTTCTTAATACCAGCTTGGAGGAAGACATTATATGCAACCTAGCTAAGGTTCTAAGGGGTGGTATATTTAGTCTGGGAGAAATCCTGATCCTTTTCGGAATTTTAGTTGTCAGACGCCCAGTCTCAGGCCCATTGCCCTGGACACGAACATAGGCCATTTTCCATCTGAAACAGCACACCTCGCTGTTTCTTACTACCAGTTTGGGGAAGACATTTTATCTGCAATAGTAGCCAAGGATCTCAGTGGTGGCATTTTTAGTCTAGGAGAAACTTGATTCCTTCGAATTTGAGGTTTCAGGCGCCCATCTCAGGCCACGGGCCCTGGATATGAACACTGGCAATTTTTCCCTCTGTAAAACCACACCCACCCAGTTTCTTAATACCATCTAGAGGAAGATACAGTCTCTCCTGAAGTAGCCAGGATTCTCTGTGGTGGCGTCTTTAGTCTAGAGAAATCTTGATCACCCGGAATTTTAGCTGTTGACGCCCAGTCTCAGGCCCATTGCCCACTAACACAGGCCATTTCTCCATCTGAAAACACCACACCTTCCTCGCTTTCTTAATACCAGTTTGGGGGAATATTATTTATCTGCAATAGTAGCCATGATCTCAGTGGTGGTATTTTTAGTCTGGGAGAAATCCTGATTCCTCTGAATTTGAGGTTTCAGACGCCCAGTCTCAGGCCAAGGGCCCTGATATGGAACACTGGCAATTTTCCCCTCTGTAAAGCCACACTCCACCTCCAGTTTCTTAATACCATCTAGGAGGAAGATACAGTCTCTCCAGAAGTAGCCAGGGTTCTCTGTGGTGGTCCTTTAGTCTAGAGAAATCTTGACTAATTCGAATTTTAGCTGTCAGGATGCCCAGTCTCAGGCCCATTGCCCTGGACACGGAGCATTTGCCATTTTCTCTCTGAAAAACACACCGTCCCAGTTTCTTAATAGCAGTTTGGAGGATGTCATTGTTCTAGAAAAGTAGCCAGGATTCTCAGTGGTGGCATTTTTGTCTGGGAGAAATCCTGATCATTTCGACTTAGCTGTCAGACGCCAGCCCCAGGCCCATTGCCCTGGACAAATACTTGCCATTTTGGCCTGAAAAACCACACCTCCCAGTTTCTTAATAGCAGTTTGGAGGAAGTCATTGTCTCTCCAAAGTAGCCAGGATTCTAGGTAGTGGCATCTTTAGTCTAGGAGAAATCTTGATCATTTTGAATTTTAGCTGTCAGACGCCCAGTCTCAGGCCATTGCCCTGGACATAACATAGGCCATTTGGCTCTGAAAAAACCACCGTCCCAGTTTCTTAATAGCAGTTTGGAGAAGTCATTGTCTCTCCAAAGTAGCCAGGATTCTATGTAGTGGCATTTTAGTCTGGGAGAAATCCTGATCATTTCGAATTTTAGCTTCAGACGCCGTCTCAGGCCCATGCCCTGGACACGAATTTGCCATTTTGCTCTGAAAAACCACACCCTCCCAGTTTCTTAATAGCAGTTTGGAGAAGTCATTGTCTCTCCAAAGTAGCCAGGATTCTAGTGGTGGCATTTTAGTCTGGAGAAATCCTGATCATTTCGAATTTTAGTTCAGGCCCGTCTCGGCCCATTGCCCTGGACATACATTTGCCATTTGCTCTGAAAAACCACACCCTCCCAGTTTCTTAATAGCAGTTTGGAGGAGTCATTGTTCTCCAGTAGCCAGGATTCTAGTGTGGCATTTTAGTCTGGAGAAATCCTGATATTTAATTTTACTTCAGAGCCGTCTCAGGCCCATTGCCCTGGAACATTTGCCATTTTGGCTCTGAAAAACCACACCTCCCAGTTTCTTAATAGCAGTTTGGAGGAAGTCATTGCTCTCCAAAAGAGCCAGGATTCTAGTGGTGGCATCTTTAGTCTGGAGAAATCTGATCATTTCGAATTTTAGCTTCAGGCCAGTCTCAGGCCCATTGCCCTGGACAACATTTGCATTTGGCTCTGAAAACCAAACCCACCCTTTCTTAATAGCAGTTTGGAGGAAGTCATTGTCTCTCCAAAAGAGCCAGGATTCATGTGGGATTTTAGTCTGGAGAAATCCTGATCATTTCGAATTTTAGCTGTCAGAGCGCCCAGTCTCAGGCCCATTGCCCTGGACAGAAATTTGCCATTTTGGCTCTGAAAAACCACACCCTCCCAGTTTCTTAATAGCATTTGGAGAAGTCATTGTCTCCAAAAGTAGCCAGGATTCATGTGTGGCATTTTTAGTCTGGGAGAAATCCTGATCATTTCGAATTTTAGCTTCAGACGCCCAGTCTCAGGCCCATGCCCGGACCGACATTTGCCATTTTGCTCTGAAAAACCACACCCTCCCAGTTTCTTAATAGCAGTTTGGAGAGTCATTGTTCTCAAGTAGCCTGGATTCTAAGTGGTGGCATCTTTAGTCTGGAGAAATTGATCTTTCGGAATTTTAGTGTCAGACCCCAGTCTCAGGCCCATGCCCTGGATAGAACATGTGCCATTTTCCTCTGAAAAACCACACCCTCCCATTTCTTAATACCAGTTTGGAGGAAGCATTTTATGCAACAGTGCCAAGATTCTAAGTGTGGCATCTGGGAAATGATCTTGGAATATCCTGATCTTGCAATTTCTAGTGTCAGGCCCGGTCTAGCCGGACTTTCCTCCTGAAACCACCCATCCCATTTCTGAAACATGCAGGACCCATTTCTCTCCAAAAGCTGGAATCTTGTGGCATTTAGTCCAGGGAATCCTGAGCATTATTTCTGGAGAAATCCGATCATTTCAGAATTTGCCCGAGACGACATTCAGGCATTGCCTGACAAACACCCATTCCTTTCTGAAACAGTTTCGACGGAAGTCAGTTTCTTAATAGCCATTTGGAGAAGTGCTATTCTAAAATGCTGGAATTCTATTGGTGCATGAATTTTAGGTCTAGAGAATTCAGTCCATTGATTGCTCAGACGCAGGCTTTTCCCTGCCTGACACTAACCTCCCATTTCTCTGACAATACGAGACCCAGTTTCTCAAATGGCAGGGATTCATGTGCCTCAGCTAGGCAGAATTCTGATGTTCGCATTTTAGCTGCAGAACCGTCTCAGGCCCATTGCCCTGACACGACATTTGCCATTTTGGCTCTGAAAACCACACCCTCCAGTTTCTTAATAGCAGTTGAGAAGTCATGTCTCTCAAAGCAGCCAGGATTACTCTAAGTGGTATTTAGTCTGGAGAAATCTGATCATTTCTGAATTTTAGTGTCAGAGCCCAGTCTGAGGCCCATGCCCGGACACGGAATTGCATTATTCTCTGAAAAACAACACCCTCCCAGTTTCTTAATAGCAGTTTGGAGAAGTCATTGTCTCTCCAAAAGTAGCCAGGATTCTATGTGGTGACATTTTTTGTCTGGGAGAAATCTGATCATTTGAGTTTGACTCTCAGGCGCGTCAGGCCATTGCCCTTAATGAATATTGTTTTGGCTCTGGAAAAACCACACCTCCCAGTTTCTTAATAGTAGTTTGGAGAAGTCATTGTCTCTCAAAGAGCCAGGATTCTATGAGTGGCATTTTAGTCTGGAGAAATCCTATCATTTCGAATTTTAGCTGTCAGACGCCCAGTCTCAGGCCCATTGCCCTGGACACGACATTTGCATTTTCTCTGAAAACCACACCCTCCCAGTTTCTTAATAGCAGTTTGAGGAAGTCATTGTCTCTCCAAGTAGCCAGGATTCTAGTGGTGGCATCTTTAGTCTGGAGAAATCTGATCATTTGAATTTTAGCTGTCAGCGCCAGTCTCAGGCCCATTGCCCTGGACAGACATTGCCATTTCTCTGAAAAACACACCTCCAGTTTCTTAATACATTGGAGGAAGCATTGTCTCTCCAGATAGCCAGGATTCTCAGTGGTGGCGTATTAGTCTGGAGAAATCCTGATCATTTGAATTTTAGCTGTCAGAGCAGTCTCAGGCCCATTGCCCTGGACACTAACATTTGCCATTTTGGCTCTGAAAAACACACCCTCCAGTTTCTTAATAGCAGTTTGGAGGAAGTCATTGTCTCTCCAAAAGTAGCGGATTCTATGTGTGGCATTTTAGTCTGGGAGAATCTGATCATTTGAATTTTAACTCTCAGGCAGCGACATTGCATTTGTCAAACCCCGTTTTATAGTTTGAGATCATTGTCTCGAGCCGTTAGTGGATTTGTGGTCCGATTTATTTTCAGCCGCCATGCGAATTTCCATTCCTGAACCACCTCCCAGTTTCTTAATAGCGTTTGGAAATATTGTTCTCCAAACACCAGGATTCTATTTGCATTTAGTTGGGAGAAATCCTGTCATTTAGATTTTACTTCAGGGCAGTCTAGCCCATTGCCTGATCAGGAATTTTGCCATTTGTCTAAAAACCACACCTCCAGTTTCTTAATAGCAGTTTGGAGAAGTCAGTTCTCAAAGCGCCAGATTCATTAGTGGATTTTACTTGGGAAATCTGATCTTTGAATTTTAGCTGTCAGAGCCCAGTCTCAGGCCCCTGCCGGACACGGACATTTGCCATTTTCTCTGAAAAACCACACCCTCCCAGTTTCTTAATAGAGTTTGAGGAAGTCATTGTCTCTCCAAAGAGCAGGATTCTATGTAGTGGATTTTTATCTGGGAGAAATCCTGATCATTTCGGATTGCCTGTCAGGCAGTTCTCATGCCCTGCCAGGACACGACATTTCAATTTTGCTCTGGAAAACACCCTCCAGTTTCTTAATAGCAGTTTGGGGAAGTCATTGTCTCTCAGAATAGCCTGGATATTAGGGTCGATCTTTAGTCTAGAGAAATCTGATCATTTGAATTTTCTGAAACACCCAGTCTCAGTCCATTCCCTTGGAAGTCACTTTCCTCGCTGAAAAACATGATCTCTCCATTTCTTAATCGCATCTGGAGGAAACAAGCTCTCAGAGTCCAGGATTCTCAGTGGTGGCTTAGTCTGAAAACCAACTTGATTTTAGCTGTCAGCGCAAGTCTAGCTCCCTGGAACGAACATTTGCCATTTTGGCTCTGAAAAACCACCTCAGTTTCTTCAGCAGTTTGAAGGAAGTCATTCCTCAAATGCAATCTAGGATTAAATCTAGTGGCATTTTTAGTCCGGGAGAATCTGATCATTTCGAATTTTAGCTCAGAGCTCAGTCTAGGCCCATTGCCGGACACGACATTTGCAATTTTCTCTAGAAAACCACACCCTCCCAGTTTCTTAATAGCAGTTTGGAGAAGTCATTGTCTCTCAAAGAGCGATTCTAGTGTGCATTTTAGTCTGGAGAAATCCTGATCATTGATTTTAGCTTCAGGTGATCTCAGGCCCATGCCCTGGACACTAACATTTGCCATTTCTCTGAAAAAAACACCCTCCCAGTTCTTAATCATTTGAGAATTTCTTCAGAGCCAGGATTCGTGTGGCATTTAGTCTGGAAACCACTTTGAATTCTAGCCGTTAGGCCTTGCCTGACAATATTTGCATTTGGTCTGAAAACCACACCCCCAGTTTCTTAATAGCGTTGGAGGAAGTCATTGCCCAAAAGCCTATTCTATGTGCATTTAGTCTGGAGAAATTGATCATTTGATTTTCTCTCAGAGCCAGTCTCAGGCCATTGCCTGGACAGACATTTGCCATTTGGTCTGAAAACCACACTCCAGTTTCTTATGCATTTGGAGAAGTATTGTCTCTAAGCTAGCCAGGATTCTATGTATGCATTTTTAGTCTGGAGAAATCCTGATCATTTGAATTTTAGCTTCAGAGCCCAGTCTCAGGCCCATGCGACAGGACATTGAATTTCTCTGAAAAACCCACCCCCAGTTTCTATAGCATTTGGAGAAGTCATTGTCTCTCAGTGCCAGGATTTAATGTAGCATCCTTGTCTGGAAAATCTTGATCATTTGAATTTTACAAGTCAGGATCTATGTAGTTAGGCCATGCCTGGACACTGACATTTGCAATTTTGCTCTAGAAAAACCACACCCCCAGTTTCTTACAGCAGTTTGGAGAATTCATTGTCTCTCCAAAAGCAGCCCAGGTTCTTAAGTGGCACTTTGTCAGGAGAAATCTTGTCATTTGGATTTTAGCTGTCAGGGCATCTCATGCCCATTGCAGACATCACTTTAGCCATTTTGCTGCTAAAACCAGCCTCCCAGTTTCTTATACATCTGAGAATCAATTCTCTCAGAATAGCCAGATTCTCAGTGGTCTTAGTCTTGGAGAATCTGATTTGTTTTCGAGAGCCATTAGGTGCCTGGATCTAACTTATTTGTCTGAAAACCCCTCCCAGTTCTAATGCGTGGAACATCTCAAGTGCCAGTTCTTGATGCATTTTCGAGTTCTAATCATTGAGATACTCCTCAGAGGCAGTTCCATTGGGCATGATTGGGAATTTGTCTGAAAACCTCAGTTTCAAGCAGTTTGAGGCATTGCCTCCAAAATGCCATTTTGGTGAAAAACAACTCCGTCTTTAATAGTTTGGAGAGTCTTGTCTCCAGTGCCGGACTATGTGCATTTTGCTGAAAACCACTCATTTAATGTTAAGGCGTCTCAACCCATGTCTGGGAGCATTTCATTTGTCTAAAACCACCTTTTTATCAGTTTGGAGAGCATTCTCCATGCCAGATTCTATGGTGCATTTTTCTGAATTCTATCTTTGGAATTTTGTTCCAAGTCTAGGCCATTGCCCGGAAGCTGATCCATTTTCTCTGAAAAAACACACCTCCCAGTTTCTTAATAGCAGTTGGAGGAAGTCATTCTCTCTCCAAAAGTAGCCTGGATTCTAGTGGTGGCATTTTTGTTCTAGGAGAAATCTTGGTATTTGAATTTTAGCTATCAGAACGCCCCGTCTCAGGCCATGCCCTGGACACGAACATTTGCCATTTGGCTCTGAAAAACCACACCTCCCAGTTTCTTAATAGCAGTTTGGAGGAAGTCACTGTCTCTCCAAAAGCAGCCAGGATTCTATGTAGTGGCATTTTTAGTCTGGGAGAAATCCTGACTACTCGGGAATTTTCGCTGTCAGACGCCCAGTCTCAGGCTCCACTGCCCGGGACACGAACATTTGCAATTTTGGCTCTGAAAAACCACACCTCCCAGTTTCTTAATAGCGGCTTGAGGAAGTTGTCTCTCTAGTAAAGCCTGATTGTAGTGGTGGCTGCATCTTTAGTCTAGAGAAATCTTGATCATTTCGAATTTTAGGTGTCAGACGCCCAGTCTCAGCCCATTTGCCCTGGAGTACTGAACTTAGGGCCATTTTCCTTCTGAAAACATGATACCCTCCCACTTTCTTAATAATTATCTAGAGGAAGACACAGTCTCTCCAGAAAGTGTAGCTAGGATTCTCAGTGGTGGCGTCATTAGTCTAGAGAAATCCTGATCATTTCGAATTTTAGCTGTCAGGACGCCAGTCTCAGGCCCATTGCCCTGGACACGCAACATTTGCCATTTTGGCTCTGAAAAACCACCCTCCCAGTTTCTTTCATAGCAGTTTGGAGGAAGTCATTGTCTCTCCAAAAGCAGCCAGGATTATGCAGTGGGAATCTTAGCTAGAGAAATCTTGATCATTTGAATTTTAGCTGTCAGACGCCCAGTCTGAGGCCCACTCTTCCGGGACACGGACATTTGCAATTTCTCTGAAAAACAACACCCTCCCAGTTTCTCTAATAGCAGTTTGGAGGAAGTCATTGTCTCTCCAAAAGCAGCCAGGGATTCTATGTAGTGGCATTTTTAGTCTGGGGAGAATCCTGATCATTTCGGAATTTTAGCTAGTGTCAGACGCCTAGTCTCAGGCCCACTGTCCGGGACACTTGATATTTGCCATTTTGGCTCTGAAAAAACCACACCTCCCAGTTTCTTAATAGCACTTGAAGGGAAGTCATTGTCTCTCCAAAAGCAGCCAGATTATATCTAGTGGAATTTTAGTCTGGAGAAATCCTGATCATTTCGAATTTTAGCTGTCAGATCAGTTCCCAGCTCCACTGGTCTGGGACACGGACATTTGCAATTTTCTCTGAAAAAACCACACCCTCCCCAGTTTCTTAATAGCAGTTTGGAGGAAGTCATTGTCTCTCAGAAGTAGCCTGGATTGTAATGGTGACATCTTTGGTCTAGGAGAAATCTTGATCTGTTTGAATTTTAGCTGTCAGACGCCCAGTCTCAGGCCCATTGCCCTGACACCCAACGTGCAGGCCATTTTTCCTGCTGAAAAACATGACATCCTCCCAGTTTCTTAATACCATCTAGGAGGAAGAAACAGTCTCTCCAAAGTAGCCAGGATTCTCAGTGTGGCGTCATTAGTCTAGGAGAAATCCTGATCATTTAGGAATTTTAGCTGTCAGCGCCCAGTCTCAGGCCCATTGCCCTGGACACGAACATTTGCCATTTTGACTCTGAAAACCACACCCTCCCAGTTTCTTAATAGCAGTTTGGGGAAGTTTGTCTCTCAAAGCAGCCAGGATTATATCTAGTGGAATTTTAGTCTGGGAGAAATCCTGATCATTTGAATTTGCTCAGCTATCTAGGCCCTCCAGGACACGGACATTTGCATTTCTGAAAAAACACACCCCCAGTTTCTTATAGCAGTTTGGGAAGTATTGTCTCCAAAGAGCAGTTCTATGTAGTGGCATTTGTCTGGAGAATCCATCATTGTTGCTGTCAGGCATCTCAGCCTGCGACACATTGCATTCCGAACCCTCATTTCTTATGCATTTGAGGTCATTTCACAGGGTTATTAGTGATAGTCTGAGAAATCTTTATTGTGTGCGTCTCGGCCCTCGCAGACATGCATTCTCTTGAAAACCCTCAGTTTCTTATGTTGGAAGTAATGTCTCTCAGTAGCCTGGTTGTAGTGGTGACATCTTTAGTCTAGGAATCTGATCATTTAGTTTTAGCTGTCAGGCCCAGTCTCAGTACTAATGCCCTGGACACTAGCAGTAGGCCATTTCTTGAAAAACATGACACCCTCCACAGTTTCTTAATACCATCAAGAGAGTACAGTCTCTCCAGAAGTAGCCAAGGATTCTCAGTGGTGGCGTCATTAGTCTGGAAAATCCTGGTCATTTGAATTTTGGCTGTCAGCATCTCAGGCCCATTGCCCTGGACACGACATTTGCCATTTGCTCTGAAAAAACCACACCTCCCAGTTTCTTAATAGCAGTTTGGAGAGTCATTGTCTCTCCAAAAGTAGCCAGGATTCTATGTAGTGGCATTTTGGTCTGGGAGAAATCCTGATCATTTCGAATTTTACTCTCAGAGCGCCGTCTCAGGCCCATTGCCCTGGGACAGGAATTTTGCCATTTTGGCTCTGAAAAAACCACACCCTCCCAGTTTCTTAATAGCAGTTTGGAGGAAGTCATTGTCTCTCAAAAGTAGCCAGGATTCATATAGTGTGGATTTTAGTCTGGAGAAATCCTGATCATTTGAATTTTAGCTGTCAGGCGCCAGTCTCAGGCCCATGCCTGGACACGAGACATTTGCATTTTGGCTCTGAAAAAACCACACCCTCCCAGTTTCTTCATACTTGGTTTGGAGGGAGTCATTGTCCTTCAAAAGCAGCCAGGATTCTATGTAGTGGCATTTTAGTCTGGGAGAAATCTTGATCATTTCCAGATTTGGCTGTCAGACGCCCAGTCTCAGGCCCGTGCCCTGGACACGAGACATTTGCTCTTTGGCTCTGAAAAAACCACACCCTCCCAGTTTCTTATAGC
>JAREIS010003095.1:0-23104 GCA_030060385.1 Muscicapa striata striata | reverse complement strand
GCCTGAGTTCTGGCCTGGCCGAGGTGGATGCTTGCCCAGGACTGTTTGTAGCTGTGCTTGGAGCTTGCCATGGCACGCTGCTCTCAGGCAGGGTACTGGCTGTAGCGTCCTGTTCCACCTGTTTCTTGGAGCAATGATCTCCACATACAATAGTCCATAAATCTCCCCACCTTTTGGCCAGAGGCCACTCACTTTGGAAAAGGACTATAAAAAGTGACTTTCCTAAAGAGACTCTGAGATCTCTTTCTCCCCAACGGATTGAAGACGTGTCTTGTCAGACGACCACGAGGATGCATCCCGTCTGTTGGTAGCTATATCCCATCCTTTCCCTCTCACCCTCTCTCTCTCTCTCCCCTTTTACTTCATTTCCTTTACCTCTCTCTCTCTCTCTCTCCATCAGAAAACTGAATTGTTTACACACAATAAACTCCATTACTGCTTTCTGCTGAACAAAACCTGAGTCTCTTGCCTTTTGTCTTTTGCACACTGGGGTCGAACAAACCATCACGATTCCCCCTCGGGTTGAGCGGATCGTGACAAGGGGGTCCAAGGAATCCCCCCTGCCCCTCTCCAGGATGTTGAGAGTCCTGCAAATCACAGTGCTTCCCCCCTCTCTGGGCTGCCCAGTTTGGGGTCCTGGGGGACATAGGGCTCTCCTCCTCCAGGCTGCCTCTGCCAGCAGCAGCCACTCAGACACACCAATATCTCCACACGGAGCGTTTTCCACTCAGCATTGGAGTTTTCCATCCTCCAAAAATCCCCCCAAAAAAGCCCAAACCAGGGACCCCCCAGGATATCTGGGCTGAGCTCCCCCTCCCTGTTCGCCTGCGGGATGGGGGAGGGGAGGCAATGCTTCCACAGGTGAGGGGCTGTGAATTCAGGGAGCGCTCAAACTCCTCCATCCTTCTCCTTTTCCTGATCCTCCTTTGTCCCTCCTTTTCCTCCTGCTCCTACTCTTCCATCCTTCCTCTTTATCCTCCTTAACCCCACCTCCTTCTCCTACTTCCATCCCTTCTCCCGCTCCTTCATGTCTCCTCTTCCCTCCCTCTTCCTCCTCCCCAGGAGCAGCGACACCCTCGGTGCCCCGTTCCCGAAGCCCTCGCAGCCCGCGGCAGGAGCGAGGATGGAGCCGGGACAGGTCGGGATGGGCAGCGCGGGGCTCTCGGCTGCTCCCACCCGCTGGGGACGGGGGGAACCCGGCCCAGGAAAAAGGAGAGGGAAACTGGGAAAACTGGGGGCTGCAGATCCAAAGTGGGGCTTGGTGGGGACCCTGGGTGGGGACTTCCAGCCCTTGGGGCTTCCCTCGTGTTGGGGGTTGGGGTTTTGTTCCTTTAATGCGTGAGTTTGGAGAATTTTTCCCATTGTAATGCTAACAAAACCCGCCGGCTGTGCCCAAGGTCTTGTAATGGCCCTGGATGGGCGGGTAGGTGGGACCGGGGCTACTCGGAGGACTGCGAGGGCTTCCGGGCGGGGCTGCACAGAGGAGCGTGCGGGCTGGGGCAGGGGCACTGCTGTTTCCGGCGACAGAGCGGAGAGGAGGGATCCCCCCGGTCTGCACCGCACGTGGCAGGGAGGCAGACAGCCAGACCCCGCTGCAATCAGCTGTCCTGCTACCTCGGAGGCACTGCTGACCACCAAAGACCAAACGCCTCCTACCTCTGGGAATACAACTGATCTCTGGACACAACAGTGAGCGAGGAGCCGGCCCCACCTGAGCCTGCCTGGCTCCGGCTGCTCCCCTCCACCTCCCTCGCTCCCGCCTGCTCTGCTGCACGTGTTACATCCCCGGGAACAGACACAGACCGAGTGTGTCCGCGGCTAAAGAAAGGACTGGAACTGGGTTATTTTCTTCTGGTTTTTTGTCGGTAATTTTAATAACTGCTGTTGTTTTCTGCCTGTGCGGTTAGATATAGTAGTAAAGAGCTGTTACTTCTACCCCTTATCTCTGCCTTGAGTCCTTGACTTGAAACAATTATAGCACTTAGAGGGGGTTAAATTAATTTCTCTATTTCAAAGGGGAACTTCTGCCTTTTATTGGCAGAACCTGTCCTAGAAACCAGGACAGATTTCGGCGCCCAACATGGGGCAGAGGGCATTAAAAGGTGAGTTAAGACAGGAGTAACAGCTCTTGAGCAGCAACATGTTGTCTAGTTTAATCTGGTTTGGGCTCCATGTGGTCACAGATATTTCTCTCCCATTTGCAAGCCCTTATTTGAATATGGGCCCCCTCACCAAATTTATTGTAGCTATGATCCGATTTGTGTGGTGGATTGATTATGTCAGGAATTCATGGTTTTTTAATTTTTTCTGGAAATTGGCCACATGGATCCAGAGCTATCGTACTCTAACTGCGTGTTTCTGGGATTATTTCAACAATGGTACTTACTGTGAGGCAATGAATGCAAGGGAAATTTTCTCCCAACCCGTCACCCAGTTTTTTGAGGCTACCCCACCAGTTTTCAAGGATTTCAGATCTGCTTTAACTGCTAGTGTTATTATTCAGTGGCTGGTGTTGCTGATGGGCCTGCTTTACTTAGCATTCAGAAACAAGGGAATACTGGCTTCGATAACAACCCTGAAACATGCTGCCCCAGAGTCTCCCTGTGCCCCAGGGAATAGGGGTGCTGCCCCAGAGCCTGCCCCTGTCCCAGGGAATAGGGATGCTGCCCCAGAGCCTGCCCCTGTCCCTGAGACTAGAGATGCTGCCCCAGAGCCTGGTGTTGCCCCACAGCCCACTGCAGAAATGAACCAGCCAGAGTGGGTGGGGGTTCTAGTGAAGGAGATACGGGACATGGGCCAGGTGTTGAAGAAGCAGGGCCAGGTGTTGAAGGAGCACCTTTCCCCAGCTAGTGAGAAACCCTCCCCCTGCCCTAAAGAGGGAGAGTCTGATGGTGCTGCAGTGGAACCCGTAGATGTTACATCTGTCCAGGTTCCAGCTGGATCACAGGGGCAGCCACAGCCAGCAGCAGTTGCCCCTGTGGAAACTAGGAAATCTAAGATTAAAACAAGGCACCTAGATAGTGGGGATCAGCCAGGAGGGTCCTCACAGTCAGCAAGGGAGCCAGAGGTTGAGATTGTCACCGAGTCTCTCTCATATGACACTCTCCGTAACCTGCGAAAAGACATTGTGCGACGGGGCCGTGAGCCTTTTACAACCTGGTTACTTCGTGTCTGGGACCTTACGGGGAGAGGTGTACAACTGGATGGCACTGAGGCCAGGAATTTGGGATCCTTGTCCCAGGACTCAGGTGTGGACCAGACATTCATAAAGGAGCAAAGCCTCCTTTCCCTCTGGGAACGGCTTCTAATGAGTGTGAGAGAGAAGTTTATCCACAAAGAGAGAATGCAGGAGCACCACCATAGAATGCGCTGGAAGACCATTGAGGAAGGGATCCAGCAGCTGAGGGAAGTGGCAGTATTAGAGGTACTCTTTGGGATGGATGGACAGCATGACAATGACCCTGACAAGGTCAGGTGCACAGGGCAGATGTTGTGGGATCTGGCAACCCTGGGGCCATCTGAATTTACTACCTACATTGCACTGATTAGGGCTGATGACCACCGAGAGACAGTAGGTTCTGTTGCCAGCAAGCTCAGAAATTTTGACAGTATGATTAATGGCCCAATGCAGGCCAAGGTCTCTGCTGTGTCCAGGGACCTCCAACAGGTCCAAGAGGAGATGAAGGGGATGAGAGGGTTGAAAGGAGAGGTGAGGGAGATTATAAGGGAGGAGATAAGGAAGATCAATGCAGCACCAGTACGAGTCACAGGCCCCAAATCTCATACCAACGCCCTCCAGCTAGGGACAGAGGATACACCCTCACGAACTGACCTGTGGTTCTTCCTGCGAGACCATAGAGAAGACATGGAAAAATGGGATGAGAAGCCCACTTCTGTCCTGGCAGCACGGGTGCGTCAGCTCAAGGAGGGAAATGCCAACCAAGGGAACCGTGCTAAAATGAAGGTAGCCTCGACCTCCCACAACCAAAATGCAGAATACTACAGAAGGAAGGATGATCTGTCAGATCCCCTGGAAGGAACCTCCACTATGTATGCCCAAAAAAGAAATAATAACCAGGGTTAGAGGGGCCCTGCCTCTTGCCAGGGAGAGGCATAGGATGACAAGATCTACTGGGTAGTGTGGGTGCGATGGCCTGGTACATCAAAGCCACAGAAACATAAAGTGTTAGTTGATACTGGTTCACAATGCACCCTGATACCATCAGAACATGTGGGGAAGGTACCTGTTTCCATTGTTGGGGTGACAGGGGATCACAGGAATTCACTTTGCTGGAAGCTGAGATTAGCCTGACAGGGAAGGGGTGGCAGAAACATCCGATTGTGACTGGCCCAGGGGCACCGTGCATTCTAGGCATAGACTTCCTCAGGAATGGCTACTACAAAGATCCAAAGGGACTCAGGTGGGCTTTTGGAATAGCTGCTGTATCGGCAGAGAGTATTAAGCAGTTGAACACCTTGCCTGGACTGTCAGAAAATCCATCTGCAGTGGGACTCCTGAAAGTGACAGAGCAACAGGTACCAATTGCCACCATGACAGTGCACCGCCGGCAGTACCGGACAAATCGAGATGCTGTGATCCCCATCCACAAGATGATCCGTGAGCTGGAGAGCCAAGGGGTGGTGAGCAAAACCCACTCACCCTTCAACAGCCCCATCTGGCCTGTGCACAAGTCTGAAGGGGAATGGAGGTTGACTGTGGACTATCGTGCATTGAATGAAGTGACTCCACCGCTGAGCGCAGCCGTGCCGGACATGCTGGAACTGCAGTACGAGCTGGAGTCCAAGGCAGCAAGGTGGTATGCTACCATTGACATTGCCAATGCATTTTTCTCCATTCCTTTGGCAGCAGAGTGCAGGCCTCAGTTTGCTTTCACCTGGAGGGGTGTGCAGTACACCTGGAACCGACTGCCCCAGGGGTGGAAACACAGCCCTACCATCTGCCACGGGCTGATCCAGGCTGCACTGGAAAAGAGTGAGGCCCCAGAACATTTGCAATACATTGATGACATCATTGTGTGGGGGAACATGGCAACGGAGGTATTTGAGAAGGGAGAGAAAATCATCCAGATTTTGCTGGAAGCTGGCTTCGCCATCAAGAAAAGCAAAGTCAAAGGACCTGCCCGAGAGATCCAGTTCCTGGGAGTGAAGTGGCAAGACGGACGGCGCCAGGTCCCCACTGAGGTCATCAATAAGATCACTGCAATGTCAGCACCAACAAGCAAGAAGGAAACACAAGCTTTCCTACGTGCCATAGGTTTTTGGAGAATGCACATCCCTGAGTACAGCCAGATTGTGAGCCCTCTCTACCTGGTCACCCGCAAGAAGAACGATTTCCACTGGGGCCCTGAACAGCAGCAAGCCTTTGCCCAGATCAAGCAGGAGATCGCTCATGCTGTAGCCCTTGGCCCAGTCAGGACAGGACCAGAGGTAAAGAATGTTCTCTACTCTGCAGCCGGGAACCATGGTCTGTCCTGGAGCCTTTGGCAGAAGGTGCCTGGTGAGACTCGAGGCCGACCCCTGGGATTCTGGAGCAGAGGTTACAGAGGTTCTGAAGCCAATTACACTCCAACGGAGATGGAAATCTTAGCTGCCTATGAAGGAGTTCAAGCTGCCTCAGAGGTAATTGGCACAGAAGCACAACTTCTCCTGGCACCCCGACTGCCAGTGCTGGGGTGGATGTTCAAAGGAAAGGTTCCTTCTACCCACCATGCCACCGACGCCACATGGAGCAAGTGGATTGCCCTCATCACGCAGCACGCCCGTATTGGTAACCCAAATCGCCCTGGGATTTTAGAAGTAATTACAAACTGGCCAGAAAGTGAAGATTTTGGTCTCACTGAGGAGGAGGAGCAGAAGCAAGTGACCCGGGCTGAAGAAGCTCCACCGTACAACCAGCTGCCAGCAGATGAAACGTGCTACGCTCTTTTCACTGATGGTTCCTGTCGCATCGTGGGAATGAATCGGAAGTGGAAAGCAGCCGTATGGAGCCCCACACGACAGGTTGCACAAGCTACCGAAAGAGAAAGTCGATCAAGCCAACTTGCTAAACTCAAAGCTGTTCAGCTGGCCTTAGACATTGCTGAGAGAGAAAAATGGCCAAAGCTGTACCTTTACACTGATTCATGGATAGTAGCCAATGCTCTGTAGGGCTGGCTAAAAAGGTGAAAAAAGGCTGACTGGCAACGTAGAAGAAAGCAGTCTGAGCTGCTGATGAGTAAAAAGACATCGCTACTCAGATAGAGAAGCTACCCATGAAAGTCCGCCATGTGGATGCCCATGTTCCCAAGAGTCGGGCTAATAAAGAACACCGGCACAACAAGCAGGTAGATCAGGCTGCACAGATAGAGGTGTCAAAGATAGACTTAGATTGGGAACACAAGGGAGAATTGTTCCTGGCTCGATGGGCCCATGATGCCTCAGGTCATCAGGGCAGAGACGCCACCTATAAGTGGGCACGAGACCGAGGGGTGGATCTAACCATGGACAGTATTTCCCAGGTTATCCATGACTGTGAGACGTGTGCTGCCATCAAGCAGGCCAAGCAGGTGAAGCCCCTCTGGTATGGTGGGCGGTGGTCCAAGTATAAGTACAGAGAGGCCTGGCAGATTGACTGCATCACACTGCCTCAGACCCACCAAGGCAAGCGCTACGTGCTGACTATGGTAGAAGCCACCACTGGGTAGTTAGAGACATACCCTGTGCCCCATGCTACTGCTAAGAACACCATCCTGGGCCTGGAAAAACAAATCCTTTAGAGACATAGTACCCCTGAGAGAATTGAGTCAGACAACGGGACTCATTTCAAAAATAGCCTTGTTAGCACCTGGGCTAGAGAACATGGCATTGAGTGGGTGTACCATATTCCCTACCATGCACCAGCGGCTGGGAAAGTCGAACGGTGCAATGGCCTGCTTAAAACCACCTTAAAAGCACTTAGTAGGGGGACTTTAAGAACTGGGAGATTAATTTACCAAAGGCCACATGGTTAGTGAATACCCAAGTTCCACTAACCGAGTAAGTCCTGCCCAATCTGAGCCCTTGGGAACACCAGATGGAGATAAAGTACCAGTAGTACACCTGAGAGGCATGTTAGGGAAAACTGTTTGGGTGAACTCTGCCTCCAGCAAAGACAATCCTGTTTGTGGGGTGGTTTTCGCGCAAGGACCAAGTTGCACTTGGTGGGTGATGCAAAAGGATGGAGAGACCTGATGCATATCCCAAGGAGACCTTGTTCTAGGGTGAACTATCTATGATACTGTGCCTGTAACTGCCTGTATGTATATGATTTAAGGGTTTTAATTTGCTGTAGCATGTTAGCATAGAAAAAAATTCGGGGTAGATAATGTTGGGGGTTAGGGTTTTGTTCCTTTACTGCGTGAGTTTGGAGAATTTTTCCCATTGTGAGAGCGAGTAGGTGGGACCGAGGCTGCTCGGAGGAGCGAGAGGGCTTCCAGGCAGGGCTACCCAGAGAAGCGTGCGGGCTTCTGGAGGGGCACTGGAGTTTCCGGTGACAGAGCGGAGAGGAGGGATCCCCCGGTCTGCGGAGCACATGCCAGGAGGCAAGAGAGCCGGACACCTGTGTCAACTCCTCTGCATCTTTCCTGCTTAGCCTCCTACCTCTGGGAATACAACTGGTCATCTAGACACAACGAGCGAGGAGCTCGGCTCCCACCTGAGCCAGCCCGGCCGCGGCTGCTCCCCTCCACCTCCCTCGCTCCCGCCTGCTCTGCTGCACATGTTACATCCCCAGGAACAGACAGAGACGGAGTGTGTCCGCAGCCAAAGAAAGGACTAGAACTAGGTTATTTTCTTCTGTTTTTTGTTGGTAATTTTAATAACTGCTGTTGTTTTCTACCTGTGCAGTTAGTTATAGTAGTAAAGAGCTGTTACTTCTACCCCCTTATCTCTGCCTTGAGTCCTTGATTTGAAACAATTATAACACTTAGAGGGGGGTGAAATTAATTTCTCTATTTCAAAAGAGAACTTTTTTTTATTGACAAAACCCTGTCCTAAAACCAAGACGGGGGGCTCAGAGGGTACCCCAAGGATGGCAGGGATGGGCAGGTAGGAGGGGTTGGGGATCCCAGGGCAGGGTTGGCACTGTCCAGTCCGTCATCGGGGCCCTCGGGCGCAGGCGCAGCACCAGCCGAGCTGCAGCGCCCCCTGCCGGTGCAGCGCCCCGCCGCTCCTTGCGCAGCAGCGCCCCGAGCGGCAGCGGCAGCAACAGCAGCGGAGGGAACGGCAACAGTGGGAACAGCGGAGGCGGGAACGGCAACAGTGGGAACAGCGGAGGCGGGAACGGCAGCGGCGGGAACGGCAGCAGCAGGAACAAGAGCAGCAGGAACGGCAGCAGTGGGAACAAGAGCAGTGGGAACGGCAGCAGGAGCAGCAGCAGCAGGAACGGCGGCGGCGGGAACAGCAGCGGGAGCAGTGGCAGGAACAGCAGCAGCAGGAACAGCAGCAGGGGGAACAAGTGGCGGGAACAATGGCGGGAACAGCAGCGGCAGGAACAGGAGTGGCGGGAATAAGAGCAGCGGGAATGGCAGCAGCAGGAACGGCCGCAGCGGGAACAGGAGCAGGGGGAATAAGAGCAGTGGGAATGGCAGCAGCGGGAACAAGAGCAGTGGGAACGGCCGCAACGGGAATGGCAGCAGGAGCAGCAGCAGCAGGAACAGTGGCGGCGGGAACATGTCAGGGTCCACACTACATGCAGAGGCCTGAGAGGTTCTTTTAGGGATCTCAAAGCACAAAAGACACAGCAGGGGACAAAACCAGTTTACTTTTGCAGAAACGCACTTTATTTAGTGCCAACCAAAATGTGATAAGGGGACAGAGAGAGAGAGAGAGAGAGAGAAAGGGGGTCTGGATTATAGCTACCAAGACGGGCAGATGAATCCTCGTGGAACCAGCCAATAGATGCCTGTTGCCATCCAGGGAGATCTCAGGGGTCTCCTTTAAGAAAGTCACTTTTATAGTCCTTTCCCAAAGTGAGTGGCTTCTGGCCAAAAGGTGGGAAGATTTATGGACTACTGTATGTGGAGATCATCACTCCGAGGAAACAGGTGGAAACAGGACGCTTCAGGCAGTACCTCGCTCAAGGGCAGAGCATTACAGCAAGCTCAAGGCACACCAAACAGTCTTTGTCACTACGGACAAACACAGGGTACCCCATACCGGACCAGTCCATTGTTCTTCCATCTGTGGGAGCTTTGTTGAGTAAACACAGTTCAGCGCCCTGTGACTAGTCGTCATGAGAAACCAGTCCTGGTAGGCATCACCTGTGAAATCACCTGTGAAACAATTTCTTGGCATTCCTCCCACCCCTGGCCAGCGTAGGCCTCAGGCGAGGGTCGTTGGGCAGAAACAAATGAGAGGCTCAGGCGGACTCTCACATCACCCCGTGATCAACAAGCGTCGCTGAGAAATTCCATCAGCATGATGTTGTGACATTGTAGCATCTTCAGGACCCGTCATTGGTAGCATATCCCGAAAACAGGGACAGAAAAAACAGGGATAAGAAGGAAAAGGGAAAAGGGAAAGGAAAAGGAAAGAGATAAACACAAAAATAATAAAGCAAAATAATCAAACAAAATTGATTAAAACAATTCTTCAAACAAATCACAATCGTATTAGCTAAAATAACTTTCAAACAATCAAAATTAAAACAAATCAATAAAATAACATCCAAACAATTAAAATTCAGACAATTAAAATTAAAACAAATCAATATTGATTATAATATGTTTTTTATGATTAAAGCAATTATTTTTCCAAAACCATTTTCAATCAAAAACTTAACAGCACTAAAACTAATCATACCAATCATAACAAGCAACAAACAATTCTAATCAGTTTGCTGTTAAAGGCCTAACTTTTACTGCTCGTGTAATTTGTCTGGTGTCAATAACTTTAGGGGTATCTTTAGCAGATGGGGTAGTGATCAGATTATGTGCTTCCATTGTTGATGCCAATTGTGTCAGCCGTTTTACCATTCTCCAATTCAGGATGTATAGAATGGCTGACAAAACAAAACCGATCAAAACCAAAATCAAAAGCACAACAATGGGATGACACAATTTGTTTAGGATGTCGGTAGCAGTAGGTGACCACCCAAAAAGTGTATCCCACCACCTGGGTTCAGCATCCCTTTTTACCCTTTCTAAAACCTGATGTATCTCTTTCACATCGTGATGAACTGTCACCAGGGTCTTCTGTCCATTTTTCTTGATCTTTCCTAAGATTCCAATTAAGTCCCGGTGAAGCAACAATTGTTTAATCAAAGTGAGGTTCATCCCAATGGGAGCAGGCGCTAACTGGTGAATCAGTGTAAAATTGGATTGCAAAAGGTGATAAGACATAACTAGGACAGTATAGGAAAAGTCACAGCCCATAATCGTGGTAAAATTACAAACACAAAAATTTGAATGATTTTTTAAATCCACTGCTACATTTTCTACAAACACTAAGTTGCAAGCAGTTCTTACACACACACATCCATTACCTATGTACACCAGCACTGTTGCAGGAGTCTCATCAAGATGTATTTCAAAATGACAGATATTTTGCTCTGTGTCTAAACAGATGTCTTGGGCCACAATGGCATTGCTTTCAAAAAAGCAACCCTGTTGCTCCCGAACAACACAAGATTCCAAATTAACAGTTTGCCATTTTTCACCAATTTGACGGGCCCATTCTCTATGCTCAAAATGATAGAGAATAGTTCCATCGTGATTCAATCCTAATGCAATGATGGGGTATATCAAATGCACTGAAGCATTGCGTATTGTCAACACAAAGGCTGTGGCTGTGTTTGTACTGGGGTTGTAGGTAAAATTTACCCAATTCCACCAGGACTGAAACTTCTTTTCAAAATCATTAGCACTGTCCCAAATTATTGTCCGGATTTCAGCAGGGAAAATACCTTCTTCCCCTTCCCTTATAATTGAGGCAACAACAGTTTGCATCCAAAGCTGTGCCTGGATACAGCTGAGGGCTAGGGAGATGTTGTTTTGAGCAGTACCAAGAGCATCAATTATCAATTTGTGATCATTTACATTTGCCTTTTCCCAATCCGGTAAAATGTTTGATAATAACCACTGTTGCGTCCCCAGGGCTGTTAAAGAGGACTGCAGAAGTTGTTTCAACTTGGTCAGGTCTCTGGTGGTGGCAACCAATTTGTTCATTAATACCTCTGAATCAATGCTATTTAGAATTCCCAAACCTGTTCCCACAACACTGGTTATGTCTCTTGCCATGCGTTTTTTGGAAGGAGTCCGCTTCCACAGCCAGGTGGTCCACCCCTGAAACGAAGTTTGTAAAAAAGGTGAACATTTTGGCTGAATTTCTGAAACATTGTTCTGCATCAATAATTTAACTTGTTTAAGGGACCACGCTGGATTAAACAATATTTGTTGTTGTCCAGTTTTCTTAATTATGTAAAGTCCAACTTCAAAAATCTTTGGCTTCAGCACAACCGGTGGTTGGGTAGTGGGTGTTATAGGCTTTACAACATTGACATCAAGTTCTCCCCAGTGTTTAGTGTTGTTCTCACCACATATCACCTTGTGAGAGAATTGCACATCAGTTAGGTTCAACCAACAATTCTGATTTTGAGTCTCACAGTGTAAAACACAGCCATGAGGTCCTATACCAGAGCTGTGTATGGGTTCAACAAGAGATCCAACAACTAATTCACATTGGATAGCAACATCAGAGACTTGTATTAGTGTAAAGGGAGGAAAAACTTTATTTTTGCTATCCAGCACTAGGGGAGACTGCATACCAGGGTGTATAATTACCGCAGTTAACACAGGTTTTGCTACAGCAATTATTTTGAACTTGTAAGTCAGACCTTGTAAGCCTGACGGATCTGTTGGGTCATTTTGCCAATTACATGTCACATAGGTTGGTTTGGTTAAGGTAAAATTGTACCAGCAGTTGGTAGGTTCATGCTTACAAAGCTTGGTGATTTCAACACTGCTGGTGCTGGGGTCTAAGGTGTAATTACCAACATTATCCTGCTGACTATGCCAATTAATGTCAGGGTCCACACTACATGCAGAGGCCTGAGAGGTTCTTTTAGGGATCTCAAAGCACAAAAGACACAGCAGGGGACAAAACCAGTTTACTTTTGCAGAAACGCACTTTATTTAGCAGCAGCGGGAACAGCAGCCTGGGGACGCCCAGAACCCCCGCCAGCCCTGTCCCCCAAATGTGGCCCTGAGCCCTGCCCCATAGAGGGGACCCGGTTAAATCCCCAGCCCCAGAGCTGCGCCCATGGATGGGGGTGCTGCCCCATGGGCTGCACCGCTGTTAACAGAGGGCTTCTAGGCCCTGTCCCCAAAGGCAGCCCTACCCACGTTCAAACCCCCTCTAAGCACCGCTCCTAAAGCCCTGGACCCGCTCAGAAAGCAAACCCCCTATGTGCTGTCCCCTAGGTCACCCCCACCACCATGATAAATGGAACCCCTTAGGCCCCAGGGCCTTCCTGGGGACCTTCCATCCCAGGTGCCCTAACCTAAAATACTCCCAGAGCCCCCCTTCCTGTGGGTTCTCCTCTCCCCCAGAGTTCTGCCCTCAACCTCAAATCCCCCGCATCCTCCCCAGCAACAGCACCTAGGGGTCAAAGATTTATTAATTATTGGGGTGCAGCAGTACTGGGAGGTCCGCAATAGGGTGGAGATCCTGGGTAGGTTCCCCAGTGGGGTGGAGGTCCTGGGTAGGTTCCCCTGGGACTGGCATTTTGGTGAGGGTGTCCAGGGGGATGGATCATGGTTAGGGGTCCTCAGGAATCTGAGGGGTGCTGGACTAAGGAAAGGGACCTCCACCCTGGGATGGGTCTCTGAAGGTCCAACTGTGGAGAGTTAGGGATATGCGTGCGGAAGATATCGGGCTGTAACGGGCTGTAAAGGGGTCAGTCAGGACCCCTTCTCCCTCTCACAGTTTGACCTTTGCTCTGTACCCGGCCGCACCCAGCCGGACGTGAGCCGAAGGAAATGACACAGACTGCCCAAGCTATAAAAACCCTTGTGACCCCTCAATAAATGCCATTTTCTGTCCACCACGTTGGTGTCCAGGAGCATTTGGCCCGAGTGGCCCAGGGTTGGGGCTGCTGTGTTGGGCTTGAACCAGGTCACCACCGCAACAAGTGGTGCCGAAACCCGGGAAACAATTACCGCCTGGGATTCGGGGATCGCCTGGACGAGGAGCTGGCGGCTGCACAGCTGGTCTAGTACAGCTGGTCTAGTGCAGCGGGGGAGACGTCCCCGGACCAGCAAGAAGCATGGACGCTATCGCGAAGGTCGTAAGTGAGATCCACGCACAGTGGGATATCGATTGTAAGCTTAAAGATTTTACTCTCGCTGTGCCGAGACTGATAAGGATAGGGGCTATAGAAAGCCTGGTAGAAATTCTCCATCCGGAGGTATGGGATAAGTGCTCGAGGGCTCTGGCCGAGGAAACCATGTCCTCAGGCTCAGGGAAAACCCTCAAATCGTGGGGCAGGGTTATCCAGGCTCTGCAAAAGCTCAGCAAGAGCAGGAAACCTGGAAAGCCGCACGAACGTGTTTATTAGCCGCGCCGCAGCTGGGGGTCGGGGCAGCAACGCAGACCATAGAACCGGTCGAGCGCGCGGAAGTGCAGACCCCGGAATACCCCCCGCGACTGGACTCACCACCATCGGAGGAGGGGGAGCGCACGCAGGTGTTTTGGCAGGAGCTAGCAGAGGAGGCACGGAATGCTGCTATAATATCAGAGCCTGAAGCGGCTGATAACAAAGCACCCCCGCCATATCCGTTTGAAAATGGCGCCGGAGCGCGTGATGGGGGGTGGAACAATGGCGCAGGGGGCAGAAATGCAGACGGCTCGCTGAACAGCACGAACGCAGGTGAGCAGGGAGGAGGGGAGGCCCCTGAGAAGGAGCTTAAGACCAATCAAAGAGCTCATTTTAAATCAGGTCCTTATAGGGCAAGAACCTCCCCCAGCAGGAGGCGGGGAGAGCCCAGGGGGAGGGAACGGCCCGACCCCCGGAAGAAGGGGCAGGGTCGGAGCCCGAGAAAAAGGCTCTGCAGCCCGGAAACATCCAGTCAGTCGACTTACGGCTCGGACTCTGACTCGAGCTGGGACGAGCAGCTGGAGGGGTGGTCAGAGGATGATTCTGGCACCGACTCAGACTTTAATAAAAAGGGAGCAGTGGCACATAAGATCACTAGCTGCAACGCTCCTGCGTGGGTTAAGGGGATATCAGAGAAAGATCGAACCCCGCTTACAGACTGGCGGCAAATAAAAATAGCTTGTGCGGAGTGGGCCCCGTCAGCCACACTTACATCAAAGGACTTACTCGCCGGTAAACCCAAAAGACGTGCAGGCAATTGTTAAAGCGGTTGCGGATAGGGGGATTAATTCTGCCATGATTTCCACACTCATTGATAGTGCTTTTGGTGGCGATGATATGCTTCCCTTTGATATCAAACAGACTTGCAGGCTGATTTTCGATGGGGCAGGGATGATTGTTTTTAAACAAGAATGGGAGGACAATTGTGTAAAGCAGCTAGCCTTAGTAACAGGAGCAGACCATCCACTGCACGGCTCCAGCACACAAAGGCTAATGGGCATAGACCCAGGAAAGAGATCGCAGCTAACCGTAGCTCTAGCCACAAAACACAGATGCTAAAATCTACCTCCTCCCCATCCAATCTCTTAGCCAATCTCTCCAATCCATTCTTAAGTGTGTTAAATGCTACCTTCTTATCGTTAAACCAATCCAACCCGAACCTCACAGAATCATGCTGGTTATGCTATGATGCACAACCCCCTTTTTACGAAGGTGTTGCCCTCGATCTCCCATTCATCTTTTCAAAGTCAGACAATCCATGCCAATGCAGATGGGACACCCCCCGGAGAGGCCTTACCCTAAGCCAGGTTACGGGCCAAGGCAAATGCTTTGGCAATGCAACCTTGGCAAAGCTGATAGGCAACGTCTGCCAGGAATTTGTCAGACTTAAAGGGGGGAAGTTCCAGTGGGTAATCCCAGCCGCATCGGGAATGTGGGTCTGTCAACAATCCGGAGTAAGCCCATATGTACCCCTTGACAAATTCGATCATTCTACTGACTTTTGTGTCCAAGTTTTAATTGTCCTCAGAGTCCTGTATTGCCAGGAAGAAGAAGTGTACCACTTGTTCGAGGAACCCGACCGGCTCCACAAGCGAGAAGTGATAACGGGCATCACCATGGCAATGCTCCTCGGTTTAGGAGCTACCGGCGCTGCCACAGGCATCTCAGCCCTTGCAACACAACATCAAGGACTGGCCCAACTGCAGATGACTGTCGACGAGGACTTGCAGAGGATCGAGAAATCCATTTCTTCCCTAGAAAAATCCCTTTCCTCACTCTCAGAGGTCGTCCTCCAAAACAGGCGAGGACTGGACTTTTGTTCATGCAGCAAAGAGGCCTGTGTGCCGGCTTGAAAGAGGAAGGAAATGACACAGACTGCCCAAGCTATAAAAACCCTTGTGACCCATCAATAAATGCCATTTTCTGTCCACCATGTTGGTGTCCAGGAGCATTTGGCCCGAGTGGCCCGGGGTTGGGGCTGCCGTGTTGGGCTTGAACCAGGTCGCCACCGCAACATCCAACAAACCTCTCAGCCCCATTCAAGCACCCAAAGACCTTCCTGGACCTCCCCAGCCCACCAGAGACATCCCCAGCACCCACAGACCCCCCTGCAGCACCCCCAGAACCTTTTCCCCCAACCCCCATGTAAATCTCAGCACCCATGAGATCTCCCCTTCGTGTGACTCCCCTCCACCATGCCTGGGCCCCCCGACCCCTACCTCCTGCAGTGCCAGCAGGGCCATGCGCTGTCAGCAGTAATCCACCCCCCGGGTGAAGAACAGGCAGAGCTCCCGCACCTGCAGCAGGGACGGGGGCACAAGAGGGCATCAGAGTCACAGCGAGCGGGGAACATCGGGACAACATGGAGGGGAGCATTGGGGACACCCTGGGCTGGGGCCACCACCCTGGTGACACCCTGGAGACATGGAGACACTGCCCTGGGGACATACCAGAGACCTGGGAACAGCCTTGTTGTCACGCTGGACACTTTGGGGACACCCCAGGGACAGGAACACTGGTGACAGGATGGAGATACACTGGGGAGTGGGGTATGTGGGAATACAATGATGGGGACATCCTGTGGAGACACCAGATGGGAGGCAGCGCCACTCTGGGAATATTCCTCAGGCATGGGAACACAGGGACACACTCCTGGGGACACCCCAGTGGGACACAGTGCCAGCATGGGGGGAGGGGCACAGGGAACACCTGATCCATGCAGCCTCTGGAGGTGGTGGGACACAAGGATGTCTGGAACCACAGAAGGACATTGGGGGATATGCAAGGATGTTGGGGGAGGACAGGCCCACCATGTCTCAAGGATGGGGAGGACAAGGACACAGGGAGGGCTGGAAAAGGGTTGAGGGGGGCCCTTGGGGAAGGGGGTGGTCCTGAGGAGTCCCAGGGGGTGATTTGGGGTTCTGGGGTGTCACGATCCGCTCAACCCAAGTGGGAGTCATGATGGTTCGTTCGACCCCAGGGTGCAAAAGACAAAAGGCAAAGACTCAGGTTTAGTCAAGCAGAAAGCAGCAATGCAGTTTATTGTGTTACAATTCAGTGTTGCGGTGGAGAGAGAGAGAGAGAGAGAGAGAGAGAGAGGGGAAAGGGTGGTATATAGCTACCAACAGACGAGACGCATCCTCCGATGACAGACGAGACGCTTCTTCAGTCCGTTGGGGAGAAAGAGATCTCAGAGGGTCTTTGGTCCAGGGATGTGTCTTTATAGTCCTTTCCAAAGCGAGTGGCTTCTGGCCAAAAAGGTGGGAAGATTTATGGACTTATTGTATATGGGGATCGTCGCTCCAGGACACAGATGCGAGGGCAGGCGGAACAGGCCGCTGTGGACAGTAGCATCAGGGGAAGCTCTGGCCACCAAACTGTCCGTAGCTAGGGACAAACACGGCCCACGCCATCTCGAACTAGCCCCATTGTTCACACCTGTGGGGAGCTTTGTTGGGGTAAACAGGATGCCACAGCCAATACTTTATTCGAGATCATATGTACCATAGCAAGCTCCAAACAGTCCTTCAAAGAGTCCTTGGCAAGCATCCACCTCGGCTAGGCCAGAAAGCTCAGCTCTGCCGCTTTTAGTGGTGAGGGTCCCTGAGCCTCAGTTTGATGGTCGTGAGGCAGATCTCAGAGAAACTTCGGACTCTTACATGGGGGGTAACTTGGTGAGTCTGGAGGGGGTTGGAGGGTCCCAGTGGGAGTTTGGGATGGGGACCAAGGGGAGGTTGGAGGGCTTTCAGGTTGGATTTCAGGGGTCCCAGGGTGGATTTGGGCGTTGGATTTGAAGAGGTCCTAGGGATTGTTTGAAGGGTCCAGTAGGTATTTGGGGGGATTTGGGCGTTGGATTTGAAGAGGTCCTAGGGATTGTTTGAAGGGTCCAGTAGGTATTTGGGGGAGTTGTAAGAGTCAGTCCGAAGTTTCTCTGATCTGCCTCACAACCATCATCAGAGACTGAGACCCTGGGACCCCCACCACTCGCTCCGGACCGGAGTTCTGGCCTGGCCAAGGTGGATGCTCGCCAAGGACTGTTTGCAGGTGACCAGCACTGGTTCTCATGACAACTAGTCATGGGATGTGGAACTGTGTTTACTCAAAACTCACACAGATGGAAGAAACAATGGACTAACTACGAACACGGTTTTGATGACCCTGATAATCGTCGTCATGCTCTGCTCTCAAGCAGTTTACTGCTGGAAACCTCCTCATCCCACCTGTCTCCACGGAGCACCGATCCCCATATACAATAGTCCATAAATCTTCCCACCTTTTGGCCAGAAGCCACTCGCTTTGGAAAGGACTATAAAGAGACAGACACCCCTGGACCGAAGACCCCCGAGATCTCCCCAGACGACATCAGACATCTATTGGCTGGTACCACGAGGATCGTCTGACCGTTTGGTAGCTATAACCCCGAACCCCCCTTTTCTCTCTCTCTCTCTCTTTTCCTGTCCCCCTATCACATTTTGGTTTGGCACTAAATAAAGTGCATTTCTGCAAAAGTAAACTGGTTTTGTCCCCTGCTGTGTCTTTTGCGCTCTGAGATCCCTAAAAGAACCTCTCACGACCCCCGCTCAGGTTGGGCGGGCTGTGACAGGAGTCCTGTGGGGAGCTGAAGGGTTCCAGGGTGGATTTGAAGGCTTTGTAGGTCGCAGCATGATATGGTTTGCCATACAAAATTTCGTATGGACTTACTCCTATCTTTTCCCTAGGTTTAATCCTGATCCTTAGCAAAGCTAGAGGTAGTGCCTGAGGCCACTGTATCTTTGCTTCCTGACAAATTTTCTTGATCTGCCCTTTTAATGTCTGATTCATTCGTTCTACTTGGCCGCTGGATTGTGGTCTCCAGGGTGTATGGAGATCCCAAGCTATCCCTAACACTCTGGCTACTTCTTGGACTACTCCAGCTACAAAGTGAGGTCCCCTATCTGAAGACATTCCTAATGGGACCCCAAATCTAGGAATAATTTCTCGTAGTAAGGTTTTAATTACTTCCTTTGCTTGGTTAGTCCTGCATGGGAAAGCTTCCGGCCACCCTGAGAAAGTACACACATACACCAGCACATAACGGTACCCTTTGTGCTCTGGTAGCTCAGAAATCTATTTGCCAATAGTCTCCTGGGTTGCGGCCTACTTGTAACTTTCCTAGTTGTATTTGCCTTCGTGTCACTGGGTTATTTTTAATACAGACTGGACACGTGGCATTAATCCGTTTAGCCATTGTTAACATCTGGTTGGAAATCACCTCATGTTTTAAAATTGTACCACGCATCTGCTCCCAATGGCACTTGTTATGTTCGATTTCTAAAACTATTTTCATTACCTTGTTGGCAGTACAACCTGACCTATAGCCGATATACCATCCTTTTTCATTCTTCTGAGCCTGAGAAATTGACCGAAGTTTCTTATCTTCATGTATACTATGGTCTCTGCTCAAGAAAAGAAGTAGCAGGATTAGATCACATGCAATAAAGCTAATTGTGTCCATACCTCGGGCGACGAGTCAGCAACTCTGTCGCCAACTGGCTTCTCAAACGCTTTCCTTCTTCTTCATTCCGATGTCCTCTTGCGGCATCACTGCTACCGCCTGAGGTTTATGCACTGCTTCTAAAAGTGCTAATATTTGTTCTTTGTGCTTAATTTCTGATCCTTGAGAATTTAACAGTCCTCTTCTTTCCACAGAGCTCCATGTACATGCACTACTCCAAAAGCATATTTCAATCAGTCCAAATGTTTACTCTTTCCTTTGACTCAATTCTAAGGCTCTTACCAGAGCTTTGTATCTCCGCTTTCTGGGCTGAAGTTCCTGAGGCAAAGCTCGAGCTTCTACTATCTGTGTCAGAGTCACTACTGCATATCCTGCATACCTGGTTCCGCTCTCCATAAAGCTGATCCATCTGTAAACAGTTCCCATTCGATTTTCCAAAGGCTCATCTCTCAGGTCTTTTCCGCTGGTATACACCTGTTCAATGATTTCCACGCAGTCGTGTCAATTCGCCTTTCTTCCTTCCTGGCTGCTGCTCCTAAAGAAATTCTTGCTGGATTAAGATGATTAGTTATCTTTAATTCAATGTCATCCTGTTCTCGGAGAAGTGCCTGGTATTGTAACATGACTTGACGAGCCAATGCCCCCTTTTGCTCCAAAACTGCAATGACCATGTGGGGAACAAACACTTCCATCCTTTTCCCCAAAGTCAATTTCCTGGCTTCTCGAATTAGGGAGCACTGTTGCTGCCACAGCTCTAAGACAACCGCCATCCGGCGCCACAGAGTCTAGCTGCTTTGAGAAGTATCCTCCGGGCGTTTCCATGAGCCCAATTTTTGGGTGAGAACCCCTATTGCCAGTCTCTGTCTCTCATTTACGTATAGTTGAAAAGGTTTTGTAAGATCTGGTAACCCCTAGTGCTGGGGCTTCTTAAGGCTTGTTTCAACTCTGGAATGCCTTTTCTTGTGTTTGACCTCACTGGAACACAGGGCTTTTGGCTGCTTCATACAGGGGTTTGCTTAGTCCAAATTCCGGATCCACAAGCGGCACCACCCTACCATGCCCAAAAGGACCTTAACTCTTGTGGATTTCGTGGTGGGGTATGGTGCAAATTGCTTGTATTCGATTGACCCTAACTTCCGCACCCTTGTGAAATTTCGCAGCCTAGGTAAATCACTTGGGCTCTTACCAGCTGAGCTTTTTCCTTCGATACTGGTATCCAGCTTGTCCCAACATATTGAGTAATTCAATAGTGAGTCTGAGGCAAACATCCTTTTCTGTGGAAGCTATAAAGATGTCATCAACATATTGTAGGAGAACATATAAGAAAGGTGATTCTTTTACCTGAGTCATCTTCCATTCTTCTAACTCGAGCCAATTGATTTCCAAAAATAGTTGGTGAGTTTTTAAATCCTTGTGGTAGACGCGTCCAGGTGAGCTGCTTCAAGCGTCCCGTGTCTGGGTTCTCCCACTCAAAGGCAAAGTATTTCCTACTCTCAAGTGCCAAGGATACAGAAAATGCATCTTTCAAATCAATTACGGTGAACCATTTAAACTTTTCAGACACAGCTGTCAACAATGTATACGGATTCGCTACTACTGGGTGTATATCTTTAGTGATATTATTAATTGCTCTTAAATCCTGAACTAATCTATACTTACCATTTGGCTTTCTGACTGAAATATCGGAGTATTGAATTCTGATTCACATTCCTGTAAAATTCCCGAGCTAAGAAATTGTTCAATCATGGGTGCTATTCCTATTCGTGCTTCCAGTTTCAAAGGATATTGTCTTACCCTCACTGGGGAAACCCCTTCCTTTAGTTCTATTACAACCGTTGTGCCGCTTTTGATTTTCCAGGTATTCCTGTTTCCCCATACCCATGGTACTACAGCTTGTTCTATTTCTTGTGGTATTTCTGCTGCTTCTACCTCTTTCACTACAAACAATTTAGCAATATTCTCCTCAGAGGCTTAAAAATGCCCAAGTTCTCAACTTGTCCTGAACCCCCACTACTTGATAGGTGAATCACCAAATGTCCTAGCTTAGTGTTAACAGCTGAATATGATGCCTGCATCTACTCTAAATTCTAACGGTTTTCCATCTACTTCCATTATTACTAGATTCCTATCTAGTCAGGGATGAATTTTGATAATTCTCATCATAAAGGCTTTCAGCAACACCTGTGGATTTGAGAAGGCACTCTGTATTATTCATCATTCCCTGATTTCAATTCACTGCACAGCAGGTTCTCCCCTCTGTAACCCATTCCTGTTGAGTGGACACTGCTTTTCTAATGCCCCCTATTTACACAAAGTACATTGATCTATCCTTAGCTGCATTCTCCTCTCTCCCGTATTCAATTGGACCCATAAGTCCTCCCCGCACTCCATTGCCATTTCCTCTTACTATTCCTCTTTCCCCGCCCACGCCCCTCGGGCTCCTCTCATATTATTCTAGCCGCCGCTGTAACACTGCTAACATGGTTGCCTGTTGTTTCCTGGCCGCTTTTCCCTATTATTGTAAACTTCCCACGCAACTTCCAATAGTTTGTCTAAATTCGGTATCTTCTCCTCCAATTTCTGTAATTTCTTTTCTAATATCTTCCTGGGACTGCCCCATAAAAATTAAGGCTAGCTGTAATTTTCCCCGATTCCCCTCAACGTCCAAATTAGTGTATCTACGAGCTGTCTCCTTAAGTCGCTTCGAAAAGGTTGATGGGGACTCATTCTTCTCCTGCCTGACCGAATACAACTTAGACCAATTCAGAGTTTTTGGTATTCCATTCGGATTCCTTCTGTTAATAACTCCTGATAAGCTTTAAGTCTCCGAGACCCACCTGCCGAGTTGGGATCCCACTCCGATCCTCCTAGGTACTAAATCATTTACTGTACCATCCACAAGCTGCAATCTAATCATCTCCCGTGCTTTCTGTCATAGCTTTAAACACCATTTCTTTTCAGTAGAATCCATTATTGTATCTAACAAAACTTGTAAATCATTCCAGTCCGGATTTGAGTCTTAATTACCATCTTTACTACCCAAGGAGTCTGCTTCAGGATCCTTCTGTATGCCCCCGCTGATTGTTTCCAAATTAGCAAATCATTCGAGAAAAGGGAACTTTTACTATGACTGTTCCCGGGTCCGACTGCCTCCTACGAATATGACCATTAAATGAGCACCCCTTCCTTTTTCTGTTTCCTACCTCCACCGCCTCTCCGAGGTTCTTGAAGATAAGTGTCTGCATCTGGGTAGTGCTTTTGCTTCCCGATCCTCCTTCTACCTCCGGCACACTTTCTCCAAAGTCAATGCTCCTCCATCGGAGGGGCACTAGGGGCTACCAACAAAGAAACATCCTCCTCAGGTTCCGAAACCTAACCGAGCATTCCTTCTCTTCTGCCAACCCTGATAAATCCTTCATAATTCAGCTTTAATGTTTTCAAAACCATGATCCCACACTCCTTTTGCTACCCGGTTTACCTTTCAAATAATAAAGAGATCCAGGTACGGTATTTCATCCCATTTTTCATTACTTGCAGAAAATGCATCAAAGGTGTAATTATTTCAGAATTCAGTGTACTCCATTCCTGGGCCATTGCATACCATCGATTCATATAGCGCCACACATTATTACAAAATCAATCAACTTTTTACTTAGCCTTGACTAAAATTCCCTTCATTCCAATGCTGTAATAAGCAACCCAAAGGTGAATCCTCCGCACTTATTCCAGAACACGCTAAAGCTTTTTAAAGGTTTTAAAAGGCATCATTACACACGTACACACACACACAAAACAACAAATACCAACAAAACCACAACAAATACCACTGAAACCTTGCCTTTCCCTGCGCGCGGTGGCAAGTGCTGAACCTGGTAATCGCTGTTACGTCTGACGGCCAGCGCCTAGGCTTTTCCACAACCTTTTAAGGACGTCCGTTTAGCCTCCGTGCAGGACCGCAGTCCTGTCTTAATCGGCAG
>JAREIS010003089.1:0-11801 GCA_030060385.1 Muscicapa striata striata | reverse complement strand
TTGAACACCTGACTGACAGGGTGTCGTTATTCTGCCCTGTCAGTGTGGGTTTTTAACTGTATTTCAATTTTCCTGAAACTTTCCTTGCACTCTGAAATCTTTCCTTCCAACCTTTCCTTGACCCAAACTTTTCCTTGCCTGCATTCCTTGCTAAACTTTCCAACTTTTCTCCTGACCTTCCTGCCTAACCTTTCCAATTTCCTTGCTAACCTTTCCTTTATTTTCCTTGCAAAAACTTTTCCTTGAAACGTTCCTTCCAGCCTTTCCCTGAGAACTTTTCCTAAACTTCCTGAAACTTTCCTTGAATTCCTTTCCTTCAGCTTCCTTTAATTTCCTCTGACTTTCCTTCATTTCCTGACTTCCTTTCTTGCAACTTTGCCAGCTTTCCGTTTCCCCAGCTTTCCTTCTTTCCTGCTTTTCTGTTCCTTTTTCTGTTCCTTTTTCTGTTCCTTTTTCTGTTCCTTTTTCTGTTCCTTTTTCTGTTCCTTTTTCTGTTCCTTTTTCTGTTCCTTTTTCTGTTCCTTTTTCTGTTCCTTTTTCTGTTCCTTTTTCTGTTCCTTTTTCTGTTCCTTTTTCTGTTCCTTTCCTGTTCCTTTCCTTTCCTTCTCTGTGGCACACATTATCTGCTAATGGTCCATCTTTAGGTCTAGGTGGGGCAATCACCTTTATCTTTTCCACAACCCATCCTCCCTCCAGGAAGATATCATCTGCTGCAGCGCCACAAGTCCCACTGTGTGACTGGTGAAATTACATCATCCCACTGGGATATGCTCCAGCCAGGGGGAGGAGCCAAGCCTTTCCTACCTAGATCAAAACTGAGATTTTGGACAGCAAGGTACTTTCTTTCCACTGGATTCCAGAGGAAAAGCTGGACCTTTCCACATCATCCCTGGACCTTCAGAGGAAAACTGCACCTTCTACAGGAGCACTGCTTCAGCTGAACCACACCTGCCCCTGCAGGGGACTGCAGCCACCATTTGATGGAACTGCTGCCAACACCCTGACTGACAGGGTGTCTGGTTGTATTCTGCCTCTGTCAGCTGTGGGATTGTTCTTTGTAATGCTGTATTTCTATTTTCCTGAAACTTTTAATTCTTTCTGAACTTTCTGTGAACTTTTCACTTTCTGAACTTTCTTCCGAATCCTTTTCCTAACTTTCTTCCTAACTTTCTTTTTCTGAATTTCTTGCTAATTTTCTTCTAATTTTCCTCTTTCCTAATCTTTCTTTCTTCCTGAAACTTCTTTCCTGAACTTTCTTGCCTAAACTTCTTTTCTCTGAACTTTTCTTTGTTCTGAACCTTTCCTTTCTGAATCTTTTCTTTCTCTGAACTTTCTTCGAACTCTTCTGAACTTTCATCTGAACTTTTCTCTTTTCCTGAAACTTTCCTTCCTGAACTTTCCTGTTCCTGAACTTCTTCTTCTGAACTTTCCTTCCTGAACTTTTCTTTCCTGAACTTTCTTCCTGAACTTCTTCTGACTTTCAACTTTCTTGTTCTAATCTTGTCCAAATTTCTTTCTGAACTTTCTTCTGAATCCTTAAATTTCTTCTTCTGAACTTTCTTCTGACTTCTTCTTCCTGAACTTTCTGTCTAATCCTTTTCTGAACTTTCCTTTCTCTGTTCTAACTTTCTTGTTCCGAACTTTTCTTTCTGAAATCTTTCTTCTCTGAATTTCTTCTTCTACCCTGAAACTTTTCTGTCTCTAACTTCTCTTTCCTGAACTTTTTTGTCTGAATCTTTTTTCTGAACTTTCTTTTCTGAACTTTCTTGTTCTGAACTTTTTTCTGTCTGAACCTTTCTCTTTTCTGTCCTTCTTTTCTGAATTCTTTTTCCTGTTCAAACTTCTTTTCCTGCTTCTTTTCCTGAACTTTTCTTGTTCTTTTCTATTCCTTTTCGTTCTTTCCTTCCTTTTTCTTTCTGTTCTATTTTCCTTTCTGTTCTGTTCCTTTTTCTGTTCTTTGTTCTGTTCCTTTTCTGTTCTTTTTCTTTTCTTTCCTTCTTTCCTTTTTCTGTCCTTTTCTGTCTTTTCTGTTTTTCTTCTTCTTCTGTGGTAATATCTGCTAATGTCCATCTTTAGGTCTAGGTGGGTTCCACAACCCATCCTCCTCCAGGAAGATATCATCTGCTGCAGCGCCACAAGTCCCACTGTGTGACTGATGAAATTACATCATCCCACTGGGATATGCTCCAGCCAGGGGGAGGAGCCAAGCCTTTCCTACCTAGATCAAAACTGAGATTTTGGACAGCAAGGTACTTTCTTTCCGCTGGATTCCAGAAGAAAAGCTGGACCTTTCCACATCATCCCTGGACCTTCAGAGGAAAACTGCACCTTCTACAGGAGCACTGCTTCAGCTGAACCACACCTGCCCCTGCAGGGGACTGCAGCCACCATTTGATGGAACTGCTGCCAACACCCTGACTGACAGGGTGTCCGGTTGTATTCTGACTCTGTCAGCTGTGGGATTGTTCTCTGTAATGCTGTATTTCAATTTTCCTGAAACTTTTTCCTTGCCTGCACCTTTTCCTTTTTTCCTTGCCTGAAACATTCCTTGCATAAAATTTTCCCAAAACGTTTTTCTTTGCCTGAACCATTCTTGCCTGAACCTTTCCTGAAACTTTTTCCTTGCCTGAACCTTTCCTTGCCCAGTATTTTCCCTTGCCAAAAAACTTTTTCCTTGCCCAGAACGTTTCCTTGCCCGAGCCTTTCCCTGCCAGAACCATTCCTTGCCTGAAACATTCCTGAAACTTTTTCCTTCTCTAAACCTTTCCTTTTCCCTGAATTTCTTTCCAAACTTTCTTGTCTCTAAACTTTCCTTTCCTGAACTTTCTCTTGTCCCGAACTTTCCTTGCTTCCTGAACCTTTCTTTCCTGAACTTTCCTGTCAACTTTCCTTGTCTCTGAACTTTCCTTTTGCTCCTCGAACTTTCCTTGTCCTGAATCCTTTCCTTTCCTGAATTTCTTGTCCAATCCTTTGTCCTGAACTTCTTGTCCTGAACTTTCCTTGCCCTGAACTTTCCTTGTCCTGATTTCCTGTTCCTTTTCCTGTTCCTTTTCCTGTTCCTTTTCCTGTTCCTTTTCCTGTTCCTTTTCCTGTTCCTTTTCCTGTTCCTTTTCCTGTTCCTTTTCCTGTTCCTTTTCCTGTTCCTTTTCCTGTTCCTTTTCCTGTTCCTTTCCTTTCCTTCTCCGTGGCACACATTATCTGCTAATGTTCCATCTTTAGGTCTAGGTGGGGCAATCACCTTTATCTTTTCCACAACCCATCCTCCCTCCAGGAAGATATCATCTGCTGCAGCGCCACAAGTCCCACTGTGTGACTGATGAAATTACATCATCCCACTGGGATATGCTCCAGCCAGGGGGAGGAGCCAAGCCTTTCCTACCTAGATCAAAACTGAGATTTTGGACAGCAAGGTACTTTCTTTCCACTGGATTCCAGAGGAAAAGCTGGACCTTTCCACATCATCCCTGGACCTTCAGAGGAAAACTGCACCTTCTACAGGAGCACTGCTTCAGCTGAACCACACCTGCCCCTGCAGGGGACTGCAGCCACCATTTGATGGAACTGCTGCCAACACCCTGACTGACAGGGTGTCCGGTTGTATTCTGCCTCTGTCAGCTGTGGGATTGTTCTCTGTAATGCTGTATTTCTATTTTCCTGAAACTTTTTACTTGCCCCAGAACTTTTTATTTGCCCCAGAACTTTTTCCTTGCCTGAACCTTTAATAAAACTTTTTCCTTGCCTGAAACATTCCTTGCCTAAAACTTTCCCAAAACATTTTCCTTGCCTGAACCTTTCCCTGCCTGAACCTTTCCTGAAACTTTTTCCTTGCCTGAACCTTTCTTTGCCCAATATTTTCCTTGCCCAAAACTTTTCCCTTGCCCAGAACGTTTCCTTGCCCGAGCCTTTCCCTGCCAGAACCTTTCCTTGCCTGAAACATTCCTGAAACTTTTCCTTGCCCCAAACTTTTTCCTTCCCTGAAACTTTCCTAAAAATTTTCCTTGCCCAAAACTTTCCTAAAGACTTTCCTTGCCCAAGACTTTCCTTGCCCAAGACTTTCCTTGCCCAAGACTTTCCTTGCCCAAGACTTTCCTTGCCCAAGACTTTCCTTGCCCAAGACTTTCCTTGCCAGAATATTTCCTCCTCTGAACCTTCCTTGCCTGCACCTTTCATGAAACTTTTTCCTCTCCCGAAACTTTCCTTTCCTGATCCTTTCCTTGCCCAAATCTTTCCTGAAAATTTTCCCTTGCCCTAAACATTCCTGAAACTTTTCCCTTGCCCAAAATATTCCTGAAACTTTTTCCTTGTCTGAACCTTTCCTTGCCTGAACCTTTCCTGGCCTGAAGCTTTCCTTGCCTGAAACTTTTTCCTTGCTCGAGGCTTTCCTTGCCCGAACCTTTCCTGAAACTTTTTCCTTGCCTGAACCTTTCCTAAAACGTTTTCCTTGCCTGAATCATTCCTTGCCCAAAACTTTCCTGAAACTTTTTACTTGCCTGAACCTTTCCTTCTTTCTATGCCTGAAATTTTCCTTGACCAAACCTTTCCTGAAACATTTTCCTTGCCCAAAACTTTCCTGAAACTTTTTCCTTGCTGAAACTTTTTCTTGCCTAAACTTTTTCCTTGCCCAACACTTTTTCCTTGCCCAAAACTTTTTCTTTCCTGAACCTTTCCTGAAACTTTTTGTTCTCCCGAACATTTCCTCTTCCACACCTTTCCTTGCCCGAACCTTTCCTTGCCCAAGACTTTCCTTGCCCAAAGACTTTCCTTGCCCAAGACTTTCCTTGCCAGAATATTTCCTCTCCTGAACCTTTCCTTGCCTGCACCTTTCATGAAACTTTTTCCTCTCCCGAAACTTTCCTTGCCAGATCCTTTCCTTGCCCAAAACATTCCTGAAACTTTTTCCTTGCCCAAAACATTCCTGAAACTTTTTCCTTGCCTGAACTTTTCCTTGCCTGAACTTTTCCTTGCCTGAAACTTTTCCTTGCCTGAAACTTTTCCTTGCCTGAAACTTTTCCTTGCCTGAAACTTTTCCTTGCCTGAAACTTTTCCTTGCCTGAAACTTTTCCTTGCCTGAAACTTTTCCTTGCCTGAAACTTTTTCTTGCCTGAAACTTTTTCTTGCCTGAAACTTTTTCTTGCCTGAAACTCTTTCCTTTCCCGAGACTTTCCTTGCTCAAAACTTTTTCCTTTCCTCTTCCTCTTCCTCTTCCTCTTCCTCTTCCTCTTCCTCTTCCTCTTCCTCTTCCTCTTCCTCTTCCTCTTCCTCTTCCTCTTCCTCTTCCTCTTCCTCTTCCTCTTCCTCTTCCTCTTCCTCTTCCTCTTCCTCTTCCTCTTCCTTTCCTTTCCCTTTCCCCTAACTTCTTCTCAAAATATGTTCTAAGCCAGACCAAAAAATTCCAGTCAATATCTTAGTAAATGCTTTGTTGTGTCTGAATAAGTTAAAGTTGGCTAAGTTTAAACTTGTTTAGTTACAATTTGTGAAGTTCCTTACTTTGTCTGGATGTTGTTTTAAAATTTGCCAAGTAGTTTATTCTACCTTAATATTCTAAAGTTTATAAGTAAATTTTTGTTATTGAGAATTTCTGAGAATTTTGCTTCTTCTCCCATGCACAATCCAGAGTGAATCAAACAACCTTCCTGTAAAAGGGGACTGGGGCATAAAAGTTGTCCACTTCATGTCACATATTTGCAGGATCAGGTCATAGATTGGGGCATACCTGACCTCTGGTATAACCAGTAGAAATCTGCTACCAGCCTAATTTCTTAGTTTTTGTTTGTTTGTGTGTTTTGGCGGTTTCTTAACAACATAATAGGCTGTAAAATGAGTCACAATTTTTTTGTAAATGACTAATATTGTTTCCTTTACACTCTTCCTTTCATTAATCTTATAATTATGTAAAGGATTTATGGTAAGACTTGAATCACTCTTTTCAGTTCAAATCACACTTAACATTAGCTCTGTAGATGTGTTGACAGATCATTCTCTCTAATCAGAAATTGTGATGGTTGCAATAATGTTCTAGTTTTAGTTAAATCTAAATTAGTAGAAAATTATCCCTCTTGCATCCTGTTAGGGATTGAGGTTTTTTTCTATTACTGTGTCAATTTAAAGAATTTTCCCATTCTCATGCTAATGGAGCTTGCTGGGCTACACCCAGGATCTTTGATGATTCTAGACAAAAGGGGAGGTGGGAGCGGGCTTCCGGGTGGGGCTACTCAGAGGGGCACGCAGGCTTCCGGAGGGGCACTCCTGTTTCTGGTGAGGGAGCGGAGCGGAGGAGCCCCCGGTCTGCTCTGCACGTGGCCAGGAGGCAGGAGAGCTGGACGCCTGTGTCAACTTCCCTGCATCTGTCCTGCTTAGTCTCCTACCTCTGGGAATACAATTGATCTCTGGACACAACGGTGAGCGAGGAGCTCCCACCTGAGCCCAGCCTGGCTCCGGCTGCTCCCCTCCACCTCCCTCGCTCCCGCCTGCTCTCACAGCTGTGCCGGCTCTGCCACATGTTGCATCCCCGGGAACGGACACAGACGGAGTGTGTCGGCGACCAAAGAAAGGACTGGAACTGGGTTATTTTCTTCTGTTTTGGTCAGTAATTTTAATAACTGCTGCTGTTTTCTGCCTGTGCGGTTAGATATAGTAGTAAAAGAGCTATTACTTCTACCCCTTATCTCTGCCTTGGGTCCTTGATTTGAAACAATTATAATACATGGAGGGGGTGAAATTAAATTCTCCATTTCAATGGGGAACTTCTGCCCTTTATTGGCAGAACCCTGTCCTAAAACCAGGACAGATTTTGGTGAGCCCAATGTGGGGCAGAAGGCATTAAGAGGCCAGTTAAGACAGGAGTAGCAGCTCTTGAGTGGCAACATGTTGTTTAGTTTAATCTGGTTTGGGCTCCATGTGGTCACAGATATTTCTCTCCATTTGCAAGCCCTTACTTGAATATGGACCCCCTCACCAAATTTATTGTAGCTATGATCCGATTTGTGTGGTGGATTGATTATGTCAGGAATTCATGGTTTTTGAATTTTTTCTGGAAATCGGCCACATGCATCCAGAGCTATCGTACTCTAACTGCGTGTTTTCCTGGGATTATTTCAACAATGGTACTTACTGTGAGGCAATGAATGCAAGGGAAATTTTCTCCCAACCCATCATTCAGTTTTTTGAGCTACCCCACCAGTTTTCAAGGATTTCAGATCTGCTTTAATTGCTAGTGTTATATTCATTGGCTGGTGTTGTTGATGGGCCTGTTTTACTTAGCATTCAGAAACAAGGGAATATTGGCTTGGATAACAACCCTAAAACATGCTGGCCCAGAGTCTCTCTGTGCCCCAGGGAATAGGGGTGCTGCCCCGGAGCCTTCTCCTGCCCCAGGGAATAGCGATGCTGCCCCAGGGACTAGGGATGTTGCCCCAGAGCCTGCCCCAGGGAATAGGGATGCTGCCCCCAGAGCCTGGTGTTGCCCCACAGCCCACTGCAGAAATGAACCAGCCAGAGTGGGTGGGGGTTCTAGTGAAGAAGATGCAGGACATGGGCCAGGTGTTGAAGGAGCACTTTTCCCCAGCTGGTGAGAAACCCTCCCCCTGCCCTAAAGAGGGAGAGTCTGATGGTGCTGCAGTGGAACCCGTAAATGTTACATCTGTCCAGGTTCCAGCTGGATCACAGGGGCAGCCACAGCCAGCAGCAGTTGCCCCTGTGGAAAGTAGGAAATCTAAGATTAAAACAAGGCACCTAGATAATGGGGATCAGACAGGAGGGTCCTCACAGTCAGCAAGGGAGCCAGAGGTTGAGATTGTCACCGAGTCTCTCTCATATGACACTCTCCGTAACCTGCGAAAAGACATTGTGCGACGGGGCCGTGAGCCTTTTACAACCTGGTTACTTCGTGTCTGGGACCTTATGGGAACAGGTGTACAACTGGATGGCACTGAGGCCAGGAATTTGGGATCCTTAGCCCAGGACCCAGGTGTGGACCATATTCGTAAGGGAGCAAGGCCTCCTTTCCCTCTGGGAATGGCTTTTAATGGGTGTGAGAGAGAGGTTTGTCCACAAAGAGAGAATGCAGGAGCACCACCATAGAATGCGCTGGAACACCCTGGAGGAAGGAGTCCAGCAGCTGAGAGAAGTGGTAGTATTAGAGGTACTCTTTGGGAGGGATGGACAGCATGACAATGACCCTGACAAGGTCAAGGGCAAATGTTGTGGGATCTGGCAACCCTGGGGCCATCTCAGTTTATCACCTACATTGCAATGATTAATGCTGATGACCACTGAGAGACAGTGGGTTCTGTTGCCAGCAAGCTCAGAAATCTTGAGAGTATGATTAATGGCCCAATGCAGGCCAAGGTCTCTGCTGTGGTCAGGGACCTCCAAGAGGTCCAAGAGGAGATGAAGGGGATGAGAGAGTTGAGAGGTGAGGTGAGGGAGATAAGGAATATCAGTGCGGCATCAGTAAGAGTCACAGGCCCCAAATCTCACACCCAACGCCCTCCAGCTAGGGACAGAGGATACCCCTCACGAACTGACCTGTGGTTCTTCCTGTGAGACCATGGGGAAGACATGGAAAAATGGGATGGGAAGCCCACTTCTGTCCTGGCAGCACGGGTGCGTCAGCTCAGGGAGGGAAATGCCAACTGAGGGAACAGAGCTAAAATGAAGGTAGCCTCGACCTCCCACAACCAAGGTGCAGGGTACTACAGAAGGGAGGATGATCTGTCAGATCCCCTGGAAGGGACCTCCACTATGTATGCCCAGGAAAGAAATAATAACCAGGGCTAGAGGGGCCCTGCCTCTAGCCAGGGAGAGGCATGGGATGGCAGGATCTACTGGGTAGTGTGGGTGCGATGGCCTGGCACATCAAAGCCACAGAAACATAGAATGTTAGTTGATACTGGTTCACAATGCACCCTGATACCATCAGAACATGTGGGGAAAGAACCTGTTTCCATTGTTGGGGTGGCAGGGGAATCTCAGGAATTTACTTTGCTGGAAGCTGAGGTTAGCCTGACAGGGAAGGGGTGGCAGAAACATCCCATTGTAACTGGCCCAGGGGCACTGTGTATTCTAGGCATAGACTTCCTCAGGAACGGCTACTACAAAGATCCAAAGGGACTCAGATGGGCTTTTGGAATAGCTGCTGTATCGGCAGAGAGTATTAAGCAGTTGAACACCTTGCCTGGACTGTCAGAAAATCCATCTGCAGTGGGACTCCTGAAAGTGACAGTGCAACAGGTACCAATTGCCACCATGACAGTGCACCGCCGGCAGTACCGGACAAATCGAGATGCTGTGATCCCCATCCACAAGATGATCCATGAGCTGGAGAGCCAAGGGGTGGTCAGCAAAACCCACTCACCCTTCAACAGCCCCATCTGGCCTATGCACAAGTCTGAAGGGGAATGGAGATTGACTGTGGACTATCGTGCATTGAATGAAGTGACTCCACCGCTGAGCGCAGCCGTGCCGGACATGCTGGAGCTGCAGTATGAGCTGGAGTCCAAGGCAGCGAAGTGGTATGCTACCATTGACATTGCCAATGCATTTTTCTCCATTCCTTTGGCAGCAGAGTGCAGGCCTCAGTTTGCTTTCACCTGGAGGGGTGTGCAGTACACCTAGAATCGACTGCCCCAGGGGTGGAAACACAGCCCCACCATCTGCCACGGGCTGATCCAGGCTGCACTGGAAAAGGGTGAGGCTCCAGAACATTTGCAATACATTGATGACATCATTGTGTGGGGGAACACGGCAATGGAGGTCTTTGAGAAGGGAGAGAAAATCATCCAGATTTTGCTGGAAGCTGGCTTCGCCATCAAGAAAAGCAGTCAAAGGACCTGCCCAAGAGATCCAGTTCCCGGGAGTGAAGTGGCAAGATGGACGGCGCCAGGTCCCCACTGAGGTCATCAATAAGATCACTGTAATGTCAGCACCAACAGCAAGAAGGAAACACAAGCTTTCCTAGGTGCCATAGGCTTTTGGAGAATGCACATCCCTGAGTACAGCCAGATTGTGAGCTGTGAAAGTCTGTTTAAAGCCTCTCATTTGTTTTGCCCAACGAGCCTCATCTGAAGACTAAGAAGACCCCCAAACTGCAGTTCAGAGACGCTGGCCAGAGATGGGAGGAGTGCCAAGTAATTGTTTCGACCAGAACTGGTTTCTTATGGCAGCTAGTCACGAGTGCGCTGGACTGTGCTTACTCAACAAAGCCTCCCACAGGTGGAAGAACAATGGGCTGTTCAGGCATGGGGGTACCCCGTGTTTGTCCCATGACAAGGACTGTTTTGGGTGGCCCTGAGATCGCCATGCCCTGCTCTGGAGCAGTTTGCCGGCGGCCACGTCCTGTCTTCACCTGCCTTCACAGAGCACCAATTTCCACATACAATAGCCCATAAATCTCCCCACCTTTTGGCCAGAAGCCACTCACTTTGGAAAGGACTATAAAGACACATCCCTGGACCGAAGACCCCCGAGATCTCCCTGGACGACAGACATCTATTGGCTGGTTCCGTGAGGATTCATCTGACCGTCTTGGTAGCTATAACCCCGAACCCCTCTCTCTCTTTCTCTCTCTCTCTCTCTCTCTTTCTCCCCCCGCTATTGCATTTTGGTGGCACTAATAAATAAAGTGCATTTCTGCAGAGTAAACTGATTTTGTCCCCTGCTGTGTCTTTTGCTCTCTGAGATCCCTAAAAAAGAACCTCTCATGACCCGTGCTCAGGTAGGGTGGATCGTGACACCCTCACACGGGTTGTCCAAGAATGTGAAAAGTTCTGCAATCGAAAGAGTCATGCAAATGAAATCCACTTGAAATGGACAGTGGTGGATGGGTTAGATAGAGCTGGGATAGAGGAGCTTGGTGGGCAGCTGGCATCCAGCTAAAGTCCAACCACCACAACAACCAAGCCCCCTTTTTCCATTTTGAAATGGGCAGGAGACACTGCCATGCACTGCAGTGTTTGTTTGAATGACTGAACAGCAAATTACAAACAATTATACCATAGTTCCTCATATAGGATCATTAAATTTGCAAGTTATGAAACCAACCAGTCCTCAACCACAGTGTAATTACTTTTGAGCCCTGCTTAAAAAGGAAAACTTACTAAAAAAAAAAAGAGATTGTGTATGAACAAAGAAGAGAACCATTACTCTGACAATGGAATGTGACTTACTGAATATGAACTTGGAACATCAGAATTAATCTTGGAAGGCAAAAGGACACTTACAATATTTAGTTTTTTTAATCTTCCTTCCTATTTATTTTTCCCACTGAAAAACTTGACAGGTAGATTTTATTGGGGAAAATAAAAACCAAAAGCACAAAACCTTCCAAAATAAAATGAAACCAAAATTAGCAAAATCCATCACTCACATCCTATTTTTATTTTGATAATTGCAGTTGTGCTTCTTTATGGTCAGTATTTTCATGATCCAGCTTGCCGCATGATTGTCACTATGACAAGTATGTTTATTCATGAACCTAAGCTTTCTGCAGAGTTCATGATTTTTCCATGTAAAGTGGAATATGCTGACAAAAAAAGAAAAAAAAAGAACCTCAACATTAGACACCTAGTAATTAAGTTTTGGAATTCTTAAAATGAAAAAATATGTCCTGCCTGTTAAGAATGATCAAACTTTGCATTTTCTTTTAAAACAAAAAACATCTCTCGATTGTCTGAATGTGGTACCCTCACGTAAGAATTTTGTTACTGTACTGGGTTCAGCTGAGATAGAGTTTGTTTTTTTTTCATAGTGGTTGTGTGGGGCTGTGTTTTGGATGAGTACTGAAAACAGTGATGATAACACAA
>JAREIS010003087.1:0-18516 GCA_030060385.1 Muscicapa striata striata | reverse complement strand
GCTCATGGGGATGGCAGGAGATGAGTTCCCAGAAGTGGCTGTAACAGGCATCTGTTGGGCTGGGAGCATTCAGGGGATATTTGGACGCTCTTGGGGGCTGTCCTAAATGGGCGCTGAGAGGGCACGTAGGGATCCTGGAGAGTCTGGGGAACACTAACAGGGCAAGTGGGGGGATACCGGGGGTTCTGTGGAGCGCAGGGCATGATGGATGTTGTAGTCCCATCTGCAATGGGGCTCCACCAGGCTGCAGGGCATGATGGGAGTTAGAGGCAGAAAGGAAAGATGGAGCCGGCCCCAAGCACCACCCCCAAAGCACCGATCCCTAGCGCTGAACCTCCTTGGTGGCACGTTTGGCTGGCACATATCTGAGTGATAAGTCTGTTTTCAGTGGGGAAAATTAGGAGTTTTAGATTGTTTTAAGAAATAAAAAAAGGAAACTTCTCTTTCCCTGAGTGTAGCAGCTCTGCAAGCAAAGCAGGTCCCAGGTGAATGAGGATGGACAGGATGGGGTTGGGGAATGTGGAGCAAGGTTGTCCACACTGGGTCAGACCTCAAGGCACAGCTTCTCTGAGCAGGCCAGACTTGAGGAGAGACCCTGGATCAATATCCATCACTGAATGCTGCAGTCACCTCTGCTCCAAAGAGAACAGCAATAAAATACATCCTTTAAAATGGCAATCTGTATTTCTCAGAAGCTCCTTGAAGTATTTCTCCATAACTATCATAGGAAGTCTTCCTAATGAATTCTACAAGACCGGAGGGGAATCAAGGCACAGCAGTGGTTTGTTAGGAAACCTCTCAAGAACTCCAAGTGAGAATCAAACTCCAAAGTTTCTTGAAGTTTTAATGGGTCCCAGGGAGGAACACGAGTGAGAAAGTGTCCCCAAGCCTCAATCAGAGCAGAGAACTGGAGGCAGAGATGACATGTGGGGACAAAGAGAAGGTCCTGCTAGCCACAACATTCCTTCTCCATTGGAGTCCCAGGGGCTGGATGATGAAAATGGTGGGGATGGGTGTGGAGACAAAGTGTTATTGATTGTCAGCCATGAAGGGTCTTGATTTTCATATTTGTTCAGACTGCATGAGAAGGTGCAGGGGGTCAGTATCAATTGGACATTGATGGTATCAATCTATAAATACGCAAAAGAAAACACTTATCAGGACAAAACACTTTTCTCTGCAATGCTTTCAATATAATATGCAGTATATTCACTTTGAATACACTTCTGAAATCTACCTAATTAACCACAAAATAATTGAAAATTTAAAATATTCCCGGGGGCATTTATTGCTTGTTTTGAAGAAATGTTTATGAGCCTTTGTCACTGAATTCCCAGACTGAAGAACTCAAGAACGAAGAGTTCAATTTTAAGTTTGTTGTGGATTTAGCCTTGGCCAAATTGCCAGTGCATCCACTAGAATTATTTACTCATTTATTGCTGTGAGATAGGATTAGGAGGAAGGCAAATCAGGCTCAAACTTTAAAGGGGACAAGGAAAGTACGAGAAAAAAAACACCTCAGAGAAAAACTTTCAGAACACTACTCTTCCCCCCACAACTTCTTTTCTTTCATACTGATAATGTACAGGAACAGATCAGTCAGTTTACCATCTCTAAAATAGCTATTCACCAATTTCCTTGGGTGAGGAGAACTTCAATCTATGGAGATTTCTCCACAAGAAAAGTTTTCTCCTGGCCTCTATGTCAGAGTGAATCAGCCATTCAGGAGAATGTAAATGGGAACACTGTGTAGAAATCCCTTCCTTGACTTACAGTTCTCCCAAAACTAATAGTGAGGACCATATCAACTTGTGGGGCACACTTTAAAGATTATAATAGTTCAAATAAAACTCTGTTCAACAGAGTTCTTTCTTCTTCTCTTCCCTGTGGGACAGGAGGGATCTTCATCTCTCTTCTCTCTGTTTAAACTTCTCATGGGATCACAGCCATTTCAACGTCTTTCTTTAGCACAAATGCCTCTGCTCATGTCTACAGTTATAACATTTCATCCACGCCATAATGCATTTTCTATGAGTTACAGGGAAACAAAAATCTCTTCTCCACAGCTTAAAAAAAGGGAAATTTCAGCCCACGACTCACCTCGTTCTGTCATCTGGGACCTGACTCTTCCTTTTATCTGACCTCGGTGTTTTCATGCTGTTTCTGTGCCTATCTTGGTCCTCTTCTTTCACTCAGGTGAGAGAACAAAGTGTCTGCAAGTCACATTCTTGGCAGTGAAAGAGTTCATATTTTGCCCAGGCCTTCAGATGGTCAATTGATCTCTCCTGGGCCACAGCCCAGAGCTATTTTATGATGGAAACTTTTTCAGTGGCTGCTCTGGGGGCCCGGGCCAGGATGGCAGGGGCTGCTCTAGGATTGGGGCCAGGATCTCAACAGCCAGGCTAGAACTCAGAGGCTGCACCCATGGGCCAATGGCTCCCTGTCCCCCTTGCCCGGTGGTTTCTGGAAAAACTCATCAGGGGCAGCATTCCAGCCACACCACGGGCCAGTCTGGCCACTCTGGGGGGAGGGGGAAGCAGACAGGATCTCAGCAGCCGATGGCCCTGCCTAGCAATCCCCCTCCCCCAAATTACTCAGAATTTGGAAGAGGACTGTTATGAATGATGTTCTATTTGTCCAATTAATCAAACAAAAGGTTAAATTTATCAGCAAATTTTTTAATAGCAGCAATTGTATATGAATGGATACAATCAAAGTATATCAAATACATATATTTGAGTATATACAAAATTTGACAGTGAGTAATTTAGTATAATTGAAGTTTGAATAAAGCATAAGCAAAACTGACCAGGGGTACACAGACGGGGGGTACAGGTAGGGGCTCGCCCTTCCTCCCATACCAAAGCAATCAAGCTAAAAATCCTACTTACATACTGTATGTTAATACGTATTAATACAGAATGTTCTGGAAAGCTCCTCCTGGTTTCTATTCCTAAAATGTATGTCACTGTGTTATGTTGGCATGCTCTACTAGTAGTTAGGGGTGTCTCATCCTTTCTGGGGTCTTATTTCTGATGAATGTTCTGGGTCTTCCTTGTGTACGCTAAGTGACCTTGCAAGTAGTGCAAGAGCACTAAGCTTTGGGTTATGTAACTAAGCATATGTTCCCACAACAAACCTTATTTCAGTCTCCAATACCTGCAATCATCCCAGTTTGGCCCATTCCAAAGTCAAAAATTTTTATTTCTAGCTGCTGTTATCAAACCCACATCCTTCTTCTAATACTCCCACCGAACATCTGGAGGATTTCATCTGCTTTGTTTAACCATTTTCTTTTTACTTTTTTTTTTCTTTGTAGCAATTGAATTCAATTTTCTATTGATATGAAGCAACAATTTTGTTAATATAGTTGCAATTTAGTTAGCATGAATCACATTTATCATGCGACAGGAACAGAAGAAATAGAAGACACAGAAAGACAAAAAAGATGCACACACACAGAGCTACCAACTCCTGGATTCCAGTGGCGTTCGGATAGAAATTCGAAGAGGAGGTAGGGTCATGATATGTGCTTGCCTAGTGGTCAGCCTTAAATTCTTTTTAGTCTTTCTGGATCATTCTCCCAGGTAGGACTTTCGGTCATTTGGTCACTCAAGAGTTGGGCTGGGGCTCCAGGGCTGGGTGTGGAGCATTTCCTTTGGTGTGACACAGACCCCAGGAGAAGGCAGGGTACAGATCATGGACTGAGCCAGTGCTCTATGTTTTGAGCCCCTGGGCCTTCATGGGTCTCTCCCCAGGTTGGACTTGTGATTGCTCAGGCAAACAGGGCCTGGGTCAGCACCAGCCCACTGTGTGACTGATTGACAGCTCATCCCGAGGTGTCTGGCACATTGATCTCATCCAGCCTCTGACAGTGACCATGGTGACACTGCAGAACCTCTTGGAACCATGCATCAGTTGTGACAAGGATGGCAGCAGATCCAAAGACACCATGGAGACATTGCAGAACCTCATGGAACCAAAGAGACCATTGTCTCTTTCTGCCTCATGGATTCTGGGGGACCATTGTGGGACTCAGGACCCCTATGGAACCAATGGTCAAGGATGAAGCTGTGGGGCCTTTAGAACCAAGAAGCCATTGTGGTACTGAAACAGGGAGAATTAAAATTAAAGAGTTAAGGGTAAAAATACAGGAGGATGCTTTAACTAGAAGGAAGGTGTCACAATCCACTCAACTCGAGGGAGGTTCATTCGACCCAAGGGTGCAAAAGACAAAAAGCAGAGAGACTCAAGTTTTCTTCAGCAGCAAGCTACAATGCAGTTTATTGCATGCCAACTATTCAGCTTTGCGATAGAGGGGAAAGAGAGAGAAAAGAGGTAAAGGAAACAAAGTAAAAGGGGGACAGAGAGAGAGAATAGGGATATAGCTACCAAGAGATGGGATGCATCCTCGTGGTCTTCAGGCAATGGATGCATCTTCAATCCATTAGGGAGAAAGAGATCTCAAAGTCTCTTTAAGAAACTCACTTTTTATAGTCCTTCTCCAAAGCAAGTGGCCTCTGGCCAAAAGGTGGAGAGATTTATGGACTATCGTATGTGGAGATCGTCACTCAAAGAAACAGGTGCAGGAACAGGGCGCTAGAACCAGTACCCTGCTCAAGAGCAGCGCACCATGGCAAGCACCAAGCACACCTACAAACAGTCCTGGGCAAGCATCCACCTTGGCCAGGCCAGAACTCAGGTCCAGAGTGAGTGGTGGGGTCCTGGGGTCTAAGTCTCTGATGATGGTCATGAGGCAGATCAGGGAAACTTCAGACCGACTCTTACAAGACAAGACTCTATGAGTGCTTATCATTTGCTGTCTTTGCAAAAACAGGAGCACAGAGCAAGACTACAAGATAAGATAGAGGGCCAAGAATGCGCAAACAGGATGGAAGAGCGAGACCCCTTCCAGGTAAGGGGGATTCCTTAGACCCCAAGGCAGTGAAAACCAATATCAAGGTCTGGAAAGTGACCAAAGTCTAATACACACGTGCAAAGAAGGCGAGGTGAAAAGTTCAACTGAGAGGAAGACTGTTTACTTCATCCCAAAGACCCCAGATGACCGCCAGAGCAACCAACAAGGAGCAGTGCGCAGTCACAAAGAGGCATGGAGCTAATTTTAATACGGAGCAGGGACAGGCAGGGGTTAGGAAATGAATATGTGTTAGGCACATTGTGCAATCCTAGTTTGTAGAGAATAAAAAAGAGGCATTGCCAAAGGTGTGATGTTTTTAGAGGAGCTATCCCCCATGCACCTCAGTGCTGAATAAAATAAATACCTATAACTTACTTTGTGGGTTATAAAGTTTTGTCATGAATCAATTTGGGTGACCCCACTGCTCCCCTGAGATTTTGGGGTGCCCTGTTTGCCCCCCTCAGAGCTGGACCTGGTGCAGAACGCCGTCTTCACCGACCCCACAGACCAAAGCGCCTGAGTGGACTTGCGCTCATCCTCTCCCAAGGTAACTCAGGTCTCCCTCCCACACCTGGAGCTCTCACCTGGGTTTTGGGCTACCCCTGAATGTTGGGGTGCCCTCCGACAGCCCCTCCACTGCTGAGGGTCATCTGTGTGCATGTCAACTGGGAGGATGAAACAGTGGCCATCATCTTCTCCCAGCCCATCAAGGTGAGACAGGATGCTTGGGTGCTCCAAACATCACCTGGATATCCCCAAAATCACCTGGGTACACCTGTGTACCCCCAGAAATCACCCGGGTGCACCTGAGTACCCCTTGGACACTTGAATCTACCAAAAACCCTGGGATCCCCTGTGGGAGAAACAGGACTTCTGGACAGCAAACCAATATGATTATGCAGAAGCCGATTTATTGTTTACTTTTTACCCCTAGTTATATATTCTAAAAATACTATCTACATGATCATGCATTTCTTGATTGGTGGTTCTATGGTGTTCACATGCTCTGCACGAGTCCCCCTAGAGGCAATGATTGGTGATTGTCAAAAGCTTCACTGCCTACCTTTATCTTGGGTTTCTAATCTCAGCATTCTGTTTTTCAGCTCCTTCTCTCCTGATTTAGCACAGTTCATGTTTCAGTAGCCTTGAAGGGTCTCAACAAGTTGTTGAAAAACACCTAAAATGGCTCATCCCATGCACCTATTATAAACACTGGTCTAAACTAAGAAATATACAGATAACAGCTAGGCGTGTGAGAGAACAGTAAAACATGCAGAAAAACAACTAGGCAGCAAAACATGGAGAAAAACAGCTAAATATAGTTTGGCTGGTGCACACAATACAGAGCAAGGCCTGGATTTGTTTAGACATGTCCACTGTGGCCTAAACTTTTTCAGTATTACCACAGTCCCCCAAAATTGGTGTCCCTAAATCCTCATTATTTTGACAGGGTAGACTTGATGTCCTTAAAAATCCCTTTTGACTGTAATGCTAGACCTGGTATCCCTCAATCCCTATTTATTTCAATGGGGGAGACCTGGTGTTCTGTTAATTCAAATTTATCTCCCCTAATCCTTCCCAGTGGACCTAGTTATGACCCAGTGCTCCCAGAATAGCTCCCAGTTTGACTGATTTGCCCTGGATCCTGGAGCAGAAATTCCCAGAAATCAGGCCAAGATTTCCCCCAAATTACCCCACATTTCCCCATTTTAGCACCAAATTTCTGCAAAATCCTTACTGACGTTAAGGATAGACCTGGTGGCAGAAGGGTCTCCTTGGTTCCACGAGGTCCTGCAGAGCCCCTTGATTTAATGAGGCCTCAAAGTGTCATCATTGCCTCCAGGATTCCATGAGGCCTTGCAGTGTCACAGTGGACCTTTGGTTCCATAGGGCCACGAAGTGTCACAAGAGTCTCTGTGATTCCATAAGGCCCTTCAGTGTCACAACAGACCATGGATTCCATGAGACCCCTCAGTGTCACAATGGCCCCTGGTTTCATTGAGCCCCACAGTGTCACTATGGTTTCCTTTGGCCCTGAAGAGCCAAAATGGCCCTTTGATTTGACAAAGCCTTAAATTGTCAAAATGGCCTCTGTGATTTCATGAGGCCCTGCTGTGTCACAATGGACCCTTGCCTCCCTTATGCCCCATAGTTTTACAATGGTCTCCTTGGATCTGTAGTGTGAGAATGCCCCTTTCACTGAAAGACTGATTGGGCACTGGAATCTTCTGCCCAGGGAGGTGGTGGAGACACCTTCCCTGGAGGCATTTTAAAAATGCCTGGACATGGCACTCAGAGCCATGGTTTACTTGATGAGGTGATGTTAGGTCATAGGTTGGACTTGATGGTCTCACAGGGGTTTTCCAACCTTTTAAATTCTGTGATTCTGATTCAAAATAGTCTCCATTGTTCCATGAGGCCCTGCAATGCCACAATGGACCTTGGGTTTCATGAGTCCCCACAGTGTAACAATGGGCCCTTGGTTCCATGAGGTTCCTCAGTGTCACAATGGTCTCCTTGAATCCACAGTGTCACAATGGCCGCTTGGTCACAATGGACTTCCGGTTCCATGAGCTTTCCTACTCTCAGCAACAGTTCTGCAGTGTCACCATGGACCCTTTGTTCCACGAGGTTCTGTGGTATAACATGGTCACTTTGGTTCTCTGAGGTTCTGCAGTGTCACAATGGACTCCTTGGCTCTCTGAGGCCCTGCAGTGTCACTATGCACCCATGGTTGCAGGAGGTTCCACAGTGCCACCATGGCCTCCTTGGATCTGCAGTACAACAATGGACTATTAGTTCCATGTGGCCCCACAGTGTCACAAAGGCCCCTTGGGTCCATCAGGCCTTTCTCTGCCACAATGGGCTTTTGGTTCCATGAGGTTTCTCAGTGCCACAATGGTCTCCTTGGATCTGCAGTGTCACAAGGGACCATAGGTTCGATGTAACCCCACTCTGTTGAAATGGACCAAGGCTTTGTGTGCCCAGGAAGAGGCAGGCAGGACACAGAGGTGTCACCAAAGGAAGGGACCAGCCAGGTGGGGCAGCCGAGGGGTGACGACAGCCTGCAGGGACAGAGGCACAGGGCATGGACACCGTAGGACAGCCTGGGCTGCAGAGGGCACAGGGATGGGCAGCAGCTGAAAGGCCCTGCCAGAGCCAACTCCTGCAGCACTTGGGCCATGGCTGCTGGCCCTGGGCCCTTGGCCAGCAGGGGACAAGTGAGCCTTGCTGTGCTGGGGCCTCATTGCCTCCTTGTCCCTGCTCAGCAGCCTGGCAGGGGCCGCCCCATGGTCCTGCCCTTGGCATTGCACATCCCCAGAGCCCAGTGCCCCAGGAAGAGCCCTGAGCAATGAGGGAGGGACAGGATGTGCCTTGCCAGGGTCTGGGGCTCAGGCCCTGGCCCTTTGAATTGCTGAAACACATCCAGGTTTGCTCAGCATCAGAGACACCTTTACTTTCCTTGTTCGTTCCTTTCACCAGTGCCTCCATTGTTCTGCTCTAACTGGAACCTTGGGGCATTTTCTCAGTCTTATCTCTCATTGAGACCCATTAAAAGTTCAAGAAACTTTGAAGTTTCAATTTTAATTTTGAGTTCTTGAGAGGTTTTTTTGAAAAACACTCTCTCAGGGACTGAATCTAATTTTAAAAAGAACAAACTCCTGAGAGGGAAATTAAAGTCATTCTGTTGTGTCTCCTGGCACAGAGGCAGTTCCCAAGGTAAACCAAGAAGAGGTTCAAAAAGACATTTCTGCTGAGGAGCAGCTCCTTTTGCAGCCCAGCAGGGCTGAGGGCACTGCCTGCAGGCACTGAGGGGACAGGAGGCAGGCACAGACAGTCTGAAGGCAATCAGGACTGGGAAGACATTGAGCTGAGATTTCACTTCGGGAAACATCATGACAGCCCTGGACATGGTGAGTCTGTGGGTGCAGGGTAATGTCCCCTTTGCTCCTGGAGGATCTCCTGAAACCAGCACAGCCCACAGCCTGGGGGATGTCAGGAGGACTCTCCCAGTTTCTCTGAGGAACAGGAGGAGGAGGAGGATGTGCTGCAGAGCGGGGCTGCCCTGGGCACCATCAGAGGGACAAGGCAGGATGGCTCCTGCTGCCAGGAACAGCTGCAGGGACTGAAGCTGGGGCTGCAGCCAGGGCTGCCCAGGGCTGTCCTGCAGAGCAGCTCCTGCAGCCCTCAGGGCTCTTGGCCAGCCCAGGGGATGTGCCACCAGCCAGGGGCAGCTCTCAGCCTGCCTGGGAGCTCCCCATGGATGGTGGAGGGCAGCTCTGGGTGCAGGCAGTGACTCCTGCCAGGGCAGGTCCTGCTGCTGTGCAGAGGGTGCTGTGTGGACCAGGACTGCTCAGAGCTCCAGCTCATGCCCGGGTCATTTCAGAGGGGACTTTTCATGAGCTCATTCAGGGCAGGAATTTCCTGCTTTCCTGAATCTGTTCTTCCACTTTCCCCAGGCACAGCTTTGTGGAAATGGAAACTCAGCTGTGCCGGGTAGAGCAGGGACTGAGGCTCCTAAACAATCACACTGAGTTTTCTTGGGAACCTCAGCAGATGCCCTCCACCTCCCCAGCCTCCAGATCCATCCAGCATCACCTGTCCATGGTGCCCAGGCCTGGGGGAGCTGTTCTTTAATCACTGCAGCCCCGAGCAGCTGCAGGGCAGAGCTGGCCCAGGGGCTGGGCTGGGCTCTGGCAGCTCTGGCAGGGAAGGAGCCCGGGGCCACAGGAACAGCTTGGGCTGGGACAGCTCCAGCAGCAGAGCCATGGGCAGGGACAGAGGGAGGCAGTGCTGAGGGAAGCCCTGCTGCAGGGCAGATGTGGCACCTGCCAGTCTTGCCCTGCAGGGCAGACACTGCCCTGAGCAGCACAGCTCTGGTGTCCCCTCCCAGCCAGCACAGCCCTCAGCCCGGGGGCTTGGGGCCCTCAGTGCCCTCTTGGGCTGGCAGAGCAGCACCAGACATGAAGGGCATCTCTCCTGCCATGTACCATTCCCTGCTGAGCAGGGCCTGAGGGCCACTGTCCTGCCCTGGTGGTGCCTGGGAGGGGCTGTGCAGGGCTGGCCAGGGAAAGGCTTTTCCTCAGGGCTGGCTCTCTCTCTCCTTGCCTTGCCCAGGTGCTCCTGGCATTGCTGACAGGCTCTCTGGGAATGGCAGTTCCAGCTGCAGGCTCAGGCCCAGCCCTTGGGCTCCTCCTGTGCAGGCTGAGCACAGCAATAGGATGTGCCAGCTCCCTGTGCCCAAGGAGCTCTGGGCAGGGCAGGCTGGGAGGCTGGGAATGAGCTGACTCTCCCTGACTTAGGGAAAGGCAGGAGCCACTTTGTTTGCCAGGGATCCCTCTGCTCTCAGCAGTGTCTCCTGGCTTTCCAGGGTAACACAAGGGTGCAACTCAGAAAGGTGCAAGTCCAGGGAAACTCAAAGAGCTTGCAGGGACAGAGCAGCTCCCCTCAGTCTGCACTAGGCCTCAGACAACCCTCCTTCCTCATGGTCTCTGTTCTCCCCTCTGTGCAGCACAATCTCTTGTTCTGCCGTCTGTTATCCCCATCCCTTCACCCAGGCAGCTCCTCTGAATTAGGAGAGGATTCTATGTGAAAGTTCAAACACCAGGACTGGTCCATGCCCTCCCTGTTCCCCTGCACTTACTGGGGGTCAGGTCTGACTTAAAGGTGTCACGGAGGTCAAGGTCTGGCTCGTCGCACATTGGTCAGCAGCAATCAGGGCTCCAAAGAGCAAGATGAAGGAAGGTCTCTGAGACATAGACAAGGGGGAGGTGTTTAGTGGCAGGAAAGGGTAAGTGAGAAATGACCTTGACTTTCTGAGAGGATACTCCTCTCAATTGTCACTTTCTTTCATTCTTCATCAGGTTGGAATGTGCAGACACAGCAAATGTCCAACAGTAGCTCCATCAGTCACTTCCTACTGCTGCCATTGGCACACACGCGGCAGCTGCAGCTCCTGCACTTCTGCCTCTTCCTGGGCATCTCCCTGGCTGCCCTCCTGGCCAACGGCCTCATCATCAGCGCCGTAGCCTGCAGCCACCACCTGCACACCCCCATGTTCTTCTTCCTGCTCAACCTGGCCCTCACTGACCTGGGCTGCATCTGCACCACTATCCCCAAAGCCATGCACAATTCCCTCTGGGGCACCAGAAACATCTCCTACTCAGGATGTGCTGCACAGGTCTTTATGCTTGTTTTCTTCCTTGGATCAGAGTTTTCCCTGCTGACCATCATGTGCTATGACCGCTACGTGTCCATCTGCAAACCCCTGCACTACGGGACCCTCCTGGGCAGCAGAGGTTGTGCCCACATGGCAGCAGCTGCCTGGGCCAGTGGCTTTCTCAATGCTCTGCTGCACACGGCCAATACATTTTCCCTGCCCCTATGCCAGGGCAATGCCCTGGGCCAGTTCTTCTCTGAAATCCCCCAGATACTTAAGCTCTCCTGCTCCAAATCCAACCTCAGGGAGCTTGGGCTCCTATCTGTTACTGCCTGTTTAACACTTGGTTGTTTTGTTTTCATTGTTTTCTCCTATGTGCAGATCTTCAGGGCTGTGCTGAGGATCCCCTCTGAGCAGGGACGGCACAAGGCCTTTTCCACCTGCCTCCCTCACCTGGCTGTGGTCTCCCTTTTTCTCAGCACTGCCACATTTGCTCACCTGAAGCCCCCTGCCATCTCCTCCCCATCTGTGGATTTGGCAGTGTCAGTTCTGTACTCGGTGGTTCCCCCAGCCCTGAACCCCCTCATCTACAGCGTAAGGAACCAGGAGCTCAAGGCTGCAGTGTGGACACTTATCACTGGACAATTTAGGAAGCATTAAACTGGTTGCAAATTTATGCATATCTCTTTTACTGAAAGTCATCTTGGATATTTCTCTAGGTTTAGTTTTTGTTTTGTTTGTTTGTTTTTTCCCCTGTGTTTTTTTGTTTTAATATTGTCCATAAATGAAGGCCATTGTTTCTGCCATTTCTTCTTCTTTTTGTTCTTTTCACCATTGCTGTGGCCCCAGACTGTCAATGAGGAGCTGTGCTCTTGATGTTTTTAAACGAAATAAAGGATCTCCCAGCAGAGTTTTCACCTGACATCCCCCTTTCGTTCCTTTCTCTGGAGCTGCAGCAGCAATTGTCTGTGTGCAGAGCCAGGAGCAGACCATTGGTGGCACAGAATCTCTGCTCCGGATGGGCACACTATGACTGATTTAGGCCAGGTGCCAGTGGCCCACATGGGCACACTGCTGGCTCATGTCCAGCCTGCTGTCCATCAGTGCCCCCAAGTGCCTTTCAGCCTGTCCACTATCCAGCCACTCTGTCCCCAGCCTGGAGTGTTGCAGGGCCAGAGTGCAGGACCCAGCACTTGGTCTTGTTAAACCTCATCTTGTTGAGCCCTGAATCCAGCCTGTCCAGGTCACTGTGCAGAGCCCTCCTACCCTCCAACAGATCCACACTCACACCCAGCTTGGTGTCATCCGCAAATTTGCTGATACTGCACTCAGTGCTCTCATCCAGATCATCACTGCAGATATTGAAATCCACGCTGGCCGGTTCTGATCCCTCACCCGTCCTGTAGGTGCCCTGTGATGGCACTCAAGGTGATCTGTTCCATCACCTTGCTGGGCACTGAGGTCAGGCTGACAGGCCTGGAGTTCCCCAGATCCTCCTTCCAGCCCTTCTTGGGGAGGGGCTCACATTGGCACCTCCAGTCCTTTGGGACCTTCCTGGTGAGCCAGAACTGATGATAAACGATGGAGAGCAGCTTGGGGAGCTCATCCAGAAGCTCCCTAATCCCCCTAGGATGGATCCTATCCTATCTGGTCCCAGAGAGACCTGCGAACATCTGAGTGGTTCAGTAGGTCCCCAGCTGCTTCCTCCTGGATTACAGGGGGTTCTATTCTGCCTTCTATCTTCATCTACCAGCTCAGGACGACAGTTTTCCTGAGGTCAACTTGTCTTATTTTTGGAAAATGATGCAAACAATGGGTTAAGTACCTGATCTTTTTCCTCATCTTTGGTAACCATATCCCTCCCAATAAACATTGGAGGTTATCATTATCCCTCCTTTTGCCATTAATGTGTTTAGAAAATAATTTTTGTTATCCTTCACAGAAGTGGTCAGGGTAGGTCCTAACTGAGCCTTCACCTCTCTACTTTTCTTTCTGCACAACCTAACAACTTCTTTAAAGACTTCCTGAGTTTCCAGCCCCTCTGTCCAAACGTGATGCATATTCTTTTGTCCCTGAGTTCCTGGAAAAACACCAGGTTCAGCCAGACCAGTTATTTTCCTTGCTAGCTCACTTTTGGCATGGAGAGACAGTCTGCTGTCTGATTTCTTTTTTGAAGTGTCTCCATCCTTTCTAGAAATACTTCATTTTAAGGCCTGTTCCCTTAAAAAAAAAATCATGATTCAGTTATCCCCACATCTGCTACCTGAATAGGCCAAACTCATCTCTCTAAGTCCTGTGCAGAAGTTTTGTTGTTGCCTCTCCTTCTTTCACAGAATATTTCAAAACTCCATAATTTCATGGTCACTGTATCCCAAACAGCCTCTGACCACCCCAACTCCCACCAGCCCTTCTCTGTTTGTGAACAGCCGGAGACAGAGCTTTCCTTGGGAGTGGGAAGAGAAGGAAACCTCCCCAAAGTGCAGCCTGGAAGGTTCAGCCTGGAGGTGAGGAAACAGAAAATTCCCTCCCAGAGCAGAATGTTGGTGGCCGAGGTGTTCCAGCATGAGGCTGGGCCATGCCATGGCTCTGTGTGCCAGGAGCCAGCAGTGCTGGGTGCAGGGAGCCCAGGGAGGGCACAGCAATGCTGGGCTGAGAAATGCTGGGGGGACAGTGAGATGGGTGTGTGCAGCCGGCCAGGGCAGAGGAGCAGCACGCACAGGGGCACAGCCTGCAGGAGAGATGGCCAAGGGCTGGGCAGGGCTGGCAGGGCCAGGGCACCCAGGCCTTTGTGCCCTGGGCTGGGCAGGGCCTTTGCAGGCCCCACAGACGGAACTTTCCTTGCAGGGGCTGCACTTTGCTTCTGCTTCGGCCCTCCCTGAGCAGGCTGGCAGGGCTTGCAGGTTGATGACATTTGTCCTTGCTTCCCCTCATATCCCACTGCCCCAGGAATAGCCCCCAGCCACGCAGGAGGGACAGGCCCTGCTGTGCCAGGCCTGGGCTCAGGCCTTGGCCTTTCTGCTGCCTCCAACCAGCCCAGGCCTTGCTCAGCATTGCAGTTCCCTGCTCACAGCCCTTGGCTCCTGCAATCCTGGCCTCAAGGATGTGCACTCAGCAGTCCCTGGAGAGCCTTTGTCAGTCCCTGCCCTCAGTGGGGCCAGTGATGCTCCAAGGGACTTGGAGCTTTGCTTCTGACTGATTGAGCAGCTTCTTCAACCTTCTCTCAGTGCCTGATGGTCCTGGACTCAGCCCCAAATCCACGTGGGGGTCCTTAAAATACAGAAAGCACTCAGGAGCTCTTTGTCTTCCATCCATTGTCTTCAAGTCTCCAGGGCTTGTGCAGCTGCTTGGGGGTCAGCTTGGATTTCTGTTAAGGAAGGGGATTTCAAAGTGCACCTCATGAATTTTTGTTTTAATCAAGGGCATATTATTTTAATTTTTCACTTTAGGTTAGATGTGACTTAAGCATTCCTTAAGTTATCTTGATGCTGAATGCCTCTTTAAGTGGTCTGGGCACAGAGAAGAATGAGCTTCTTGCAGCTGACCCTATTTGGACAAACTGCTCCTCAACCCCAACCTCACCATGTCTGAAATCGGCCATGTAGGACTGAAATCCCAAACCATTTAAAGAAATTTATGCATTTTTATTATAATAAATTATATAATAATTATAAAATTATATAATAATTTATTATAATTATATTATATTAAATTATATAATTTATATTATTATATAAAATTATGTAATAATTATTAAAATTATATAAAATTATAATAATAATTTATAATTTAAATTATAATAATAGTTGAAATTATAGTAATAGTTTTCTTTTTTGTAATAATATTATTCTATATTTTTGTATCTTATTTTTATATGTATGTAAAAAACAGATCCATTTTTAGAAACCAAAAAAATTTTGGTTTATTGGTTCTAAGTAACACAATTCTCTTCATTAGTTAATTGACCAGTATTGGCTTTTCATTTCTCCTACTTTGTGTTTATTAGTCCTCTTTATAGTCCTTCAGTATATTTTTTTAATCCTTTTCTCACAGGGTAAAAGGGTCACTTTGGGGTCACTGGAGACATTTTTGGGGCAGTTTTGGGCCTGGGGAGGGAATTTAGAAAGAGCTTGAGTATCTGGAGGACACTTGGAGGAGCTGGATGGGCACTCAGAGGGACACTGAGGAACAATGACGAAAAGATCAGGCACCGCGGGGAGCTCTTGGGGGTCCAGGGAGGCACTTGGGAGTCAGGGAGGGCTGCAGCCCCCTCGCCACTCCCAGTAGTGCTGCCTCCTCTTGGACAAAACCAAATACTGCAGCCTCCTCCCCCAAGAAGTGCTGTCCCCTTGTGGACTTAGCCTGCTACTGCAGCTCCCCCTTTCCCAAATAGTGCTGCCTCATTTTGGATGCAACATATTACTGCAGCCCCCCCCTTTCAAGCAGTGCTTCCCCCTTATGGACATAGCCTGGTATTGCAGCCACCTCCTTCTGAGCTGTGCTGCCACCGTGTGGACACAATCCGGTACTGCAGCCCTGCCACCCCTCCCCTGAGCAGTGCTGCCTCCTTGTAGACGCAGCATGGTTCTGCAGACCCTCCCTCCGAGAAGTGCAGCCCTATTGCGGACACAACCTGGTACTGCAGCCATCCCTTCCCTGAGCAGTATTGCTCCCTTATGGACACAGACTGGCACTGAAGTCCCACCCTGGAGCAGTTCTTCCCCCTTGTGGGCACAGCCCAGTACTGCATCCCCTCCCTTACGAGTTGTGCTGACCCCTTGTGGACACAACCAGGTAGTGCAGTCTTCTTTCCAGACCGTGCTGCCTTCTTGTGGACACAGCCCGCTACTGCAGCCCCTCCCCCAAGTAGTGCTGTCCCTTTGTGAACTCAGCCCAATACTGCAGCCCCTCTCCCAGCAGTGCTGTCCCTTTGGGGGCACAGCATGGTACTGCAGCCTTCCCACCTGAGCAGTGCTGCCCCTGTGTGGACACAACCTGGTACTGCTGCCTGCATCCCCCCCGAGCAGTCCTGCCCCTTTGTGAAGAAAACTCGGCACTGCAGCCCCTCTCCCTCCACTAACAGTGCTGCCCCCTGGTGGAAACAGCCCAGTACTGCAGCCCCATCCTTTGGTGCAGTGCTGCCCCATTGTGGACACTGCATGGTACTGCAGCCCCCCCCCTTCCTCTAGCAGTGCTGTCCTCTTGTGGACACCACCTGGTACTACAGCTCCCCCACTCCCAGCATTGCTGCCTCCCTTTGGACAAAACCAAATACTGCAGCCCCTTGCCCTGAGCTGCGCTGCTCCCTTGTGGACACAGCATGGTACTGCAGCCCCCACCTGAGCAATGCTGCCCTGTTGTGGACACAGTCCGATACTACCGATACTGTGCCCACCCCCTTTCCTGAGCAGACCTGCCCCTTTGTGGACACAGCCCAGTGCTGCAACCCCCACCTGATCAGTGCTGCCATTTTGTGAAGAAACACTGGTGCAGCAGGCCCCTCTTGAGCAATGCTGCCCCCTTGTGCACACAGCATGATACTGCAGCCACCTCTTTCTGAGGAGTGATGCCTCTTGTGGACACAGACTGCCACTGCAGCTCCCCTCCTCCAAGCAGTGCTCCCCCACCCTGTGAACACAGCCCAGTACTGCAGCCTCCGCCCCATTCAGTGCTGCCCCTTTGTGGACAAAACCCAGAACTGCAGGGGCCCCCTTCCCAAGCAGCAGAGCCCAGTTTTGGACACAGACCGTTAGTGAAGCCTTCCCCCCAAGCAGTGCTGCCCCCTTGTGGAAACTGCATGATACTGCAGCTCCCCTCTCTGAGCAGGGTTGCTCCCTTGTGGACACAGCAGGGTACTGCAGCCTTCCCACTCCGAGGAGTGATGCCTTATTGTGGACAAAACTCCAAACTGCCACACCCTCCTGAGCAGTTCTGCCCTCTTGTAGATACACCATGACACTGCAGCCTCTCCCCTGCTCAGTGCTGCCCCCTTGTGGACAAAATCTGGCACTGCAACACGCCCTCCCTCAGCAGTGGTGACCAATTTTGGACACAGACTGGTACTGCAGCTCCCCTTCCCCGATGAGTGCTGCCTCCTTGTGGACACAGCATGGTACTGCAGCCCCTCCTTCCCAAGAGTGCTTCCCCCTTGTGGACATAGCCCAGTACGGCAGCCTCACAGCCCAAGCAGTGCCACTCCCTTCTGGACATGGCATTGTACCCCTGAGTGGTGCTACCCGTTTGTGGATGCCACCCACTACTGTAGACACTCCCTCAAACAGTGCTGCCCCGTTGCAGACACAAGCCAGTGTTGCAGTCCCCCTCTCCTCCAAGCAGTGACCTTGTGGACACAATCTGGTACTGCAGCACCTCCCTCCTCCTAGATGTGTGGCCCCCATGTGGACACAGACCTGCACTGCAGCCTTCCTGCCTGAGCAGTGCTACCCTCTTGTGGACACAGCATGGTGCTGCAGCCCTTGTCCCCAAGCAGTACTGCCCCCTTGTGGACAGAAGCCAGTACTGCAGCCACCCCCCACCCCGAGCAATGCTGTCCCCTGATGGACACAGTATGCTACTGCTGCCCTTTCCCCAAGCAGTGCTGCACCCTTGTGGACACAGCATGATAAGGCAGCCTTCCCCTCCTTGAGCAGTGCCGTCCCCTGATGGAAACAGTATGCTACTGCTATCCCCCCCTTTCCCTGAACAGTGCTGCACCTTTGTGGACACTGCAACCCCCACCCGAGCAGTGCTGCCCCCTTGTGAAGACTGATTGGCACAGCAGCCACCCCCTTCTGAGCAGTGCTGCCTTCTTGTGGACACAGATCATAACTGCTGGCCCCTCCTCCGGGCAGTTCTGCCCCCTAGTGGACACAGCCCGGTACTGCAGCCTCCCCCCTTTATCAGTGCTGCTTTCATGTGGAAAAAACCCAGCACTACAGCATCCTCCTCCCCCCAGCAGTGGTGCCCAAATTTGGACACAGACTGGTACTGCAGCCTTTCCCCCGAGCAGTGTGGCCACCCTGTAGACACAGCAGAGTACTGCAGCCCCCATCCTTGAGCACTGCTCCTACTTGTGCACACAGCATGGTACTGCAGCCACCCCACCCGAGCAGTGCTGTCCCCTTCTGGACAAAACCCTGTAGTGCAGCCTCCGCCCTGAACAGTGCTGCTCCCTTGTGGACACACCATGGTACTGCAGCCCCCTCTTCCGAGCAGTGCTGCCTATTTTGTGGACAAAACCCAGTACTGCAGTCCCCCCCCAAGAAGTTCTGACCCTTTGCAGACACAGCATGATACTCCAGCACCCCCACTCCCTTGAAGAGTGCTGCCGCCTTGTGGACACACCCACAGGATTTTCTCTCTTGAGGTTTCAGAGGGTGTGGACACCTTTTATCCTAAACTCCTGGGCACACTTTGCCCTCTTCCTTTCCCCATTGGCCAA
>JAREIS010003085.1:0-10623 GCA_030060385.1 Muscicapa striata striata | reverse complement strand
AAGATTCTATTTTATCCTTTCTTCCTTCATTTCAGGATGCTTTTCCAAGTCATTTCAGCAAGGTTTTGCTTTATTTCCAGCCACCTCTACTCACCTTTCCTGAAAGGAAATCCTTCCTTTCAGGAAAGGGAATGAAATCCTGCAAATTCAATGAGCATCATTTGGGCAAGCTTTGGTGCATATTCCTGCACTTCCTGTCATCCCATGCAATTTGAGTGTTTTCTTCGGTTTCGGAATTTTCCCCTGGTTTTTTTCCCATTTCCTATTTTTTAGCAGCCTCTCAACAGGCTCGGTTTTTCCTTTCCTCCGTAATTGCAGCATGTTTTTAGGGATATTTGAGCAAGTTTTGGGCCACTTGTCTGCACTACTTTTCATCCCAGTCACTTGTACTGTTTTCTCTCGGTTTCAGAATTTGCCCCCCCTTTCTCATCATTCCATTTTTTTAGCAACCTCTCTACAGATTCTATTTTATCCTTTCTTCCTTCATTTCAGGAGGCTTTTCCGAGTCATTTCAGCAAGTTTTTCCTTTATTTCCAGCCACCTCTACTCATCTCAGGCCATTTCAGCGTGGTCACCCCTTTATGAATTTCCGATTTCTTCCATCGCATTTCATTTCATTACATCATATCTCCTTTCCTGCCAGGTTTCTCAGACTTTGTCCTGCCATTTCAGGATTTCATTCCCTTTCCTGAAAGGAAATCCTTCCTTTCAGGAAAGGGAATGAAATCCTGCAAATTCAATGAGCATCATTTGGGCAAGCTTTGGTGCATATTCCTGCACTTCCTGTCATCCCATGCAATTTGAGTGTTTTCTTCGGTTTCGGAATTTTCCCCTGGTTTTTTTCCCATTTCGTTTATTTTAACAGCCTCTCAACATGCTCCAGTTATTACTTTCCTCCGTAATTTCAGCATGTTTTTAGGGATATTTGAGCAAGTTTTGGGCCACTTGTCTGCGCTACGTTTCATCCCAATCACTTTTACTGTTTTCTCTCGATTTCGGAATTTGCCCTCCCTTTCTCTCATCATTCCATTTTTAGCAACCTCTCTACAGATTCTATTTTATCCTTTCTTCCTTCATTTCAGGAGGCTTTTCCAAGTCATTTCAGCAAGGTTTTGCTTTATTTCCAGCCACCTCTACTCATCTCAGGCCATTTCAGCGTGGTCACCCCCTTTATGAATTTCCGGAATTTCTTCCATCGCATTTCATTTCATTACATCATACCTCCTCTCCTGCCAGCTTTCTCAGATTTTGTCCTGCCATTTCGGATTTCATTCCCTTTCCTGAAAGGAAGGATTACCTTTCAGGAAAGGGAATGAAATCCTGCAAATTCCATGAGCATCATTTGGGCAGGCTTTGGTGCATATTCCTGCACTTCTTGTCATCCCATGTACTTTTAGTGTTTTCTTCGGTTTCGGGATTTTCCCCTGGTTTTTTTCGCCATTTCGTTTTTTCAACAGCCTCTCAATGAGCTCCGGTTATTTCTTTTCCTCTGTAATTGCAGCATGTTTTTAGGGATATTAGAGTAAGTTTTGGGCCACTTGTCTGCACTGCTTTTCATCCCAGTCACTTTTACTGTTTTCTCTCGGTTTCGGATTTTGCCCTCCCTTTCTCCTACTATTTCATTTTTTTAGCAACCACTCTGAAGATTGTTCTTTATCCTTTCTTCCTTCATTTCAGGATGTTTTCCAAGGCATTTCAGCAAGGTTTTGCTTTATTTCCAGCAACCTCTACTCATCTTAGGCCATTTCAGCGTGGTCACCCCCTTTGAAAATTTCCAGGATTTCTTCCATCGCATTTCATTTCATTACATCATATCTCCTTTCCTGCCAGGTTTCTCAGACTTTGTCCTGCCATTTCTGGATTTCATTCCCTTTCCTGAAAGGAAATCCTTCCTTTCAGGAAAGGGAATGAAATCCTGCGAATTCAATGAGCATCATTTGGGCAAGCTTTGGTGCATATTCCTGCACTTCCTGTCATCCCATGTACTTTTAGTGTTTTCTTCGTTTCGGATTTTCCCTGGTTTTTTTGCCATTTCTTTTTTTTAACAGTTTCGAATTTGCCCTCCTTTCTCTCGCCATTTCATTTTTTTAGCAACCACTCTGAAGATTCTATTTTATCCTTTCTTCCTTCATTTCAGGAGGCTTTTCCAAGTCATTTCAGCAAGTTTTTGCTTTATTTCCAGCCACCTCTACTCATCTCAGGCCATTTCAGCGTGGTCACCCCTTTATGAATTTCCGGGATTTCTTCCATCGCATTTCATTTCATTACATCATATCTCCTTTCCTGCCAGGTTTCTCAGACTTTGTCCCGCCATTTCAGGATTTCATTCATTTCCTGAAAGGAAATCCTTCCTTTCAGGAAAGGGAATGAAATCCTGCAAATTCAATGAGCATCATTGTCATCCCATGTAATTTGAGTGTTTTCTTCTGTTTCGAATTTTCCCTGGTTTTTTTCCCATTTCCTATTTTTAGCAGCCCTTCAACAGGCTCGGTTTTTCCTTTCCTCCGTAATTGCAGCATGTTTTTAGGGATATTTGAGCCAGTTTTGGGCCACTTGTCTGCACTACTTTTCATCCCAGTCACTTGTACTGTTTTCTCTCTCAGTTTCAGAATTTGCCCTCCTTTCTCTCATCATTTCATTTTTTAGCAACCTCTCTACAGATTCTATTTTATCCTTTCTTCCTTCATTTCAGGAGGCTTTTCCGAGTCATTTCAGCAAGTTTTTCCTTGATTTCCAGCCACCTCTACTCATCTCAGGCCATTTCAGCGTGGTCACCCTTTATGAATTTCCGATTTCTTCCATCGATTTCATTTCATTACATCATATCTCCTTTCCTGCCAGGTTTCTCAGACTTTGTCCTGCCATTTCAGGATTTCATTCCCTTTTCCTGAAAGGAAATCCTTCCTTTCAGGAAAGGGAATGAAATCCTGCAAATTCAATGAGCATCATTTGGGCAAGCTTTGTGCATATTCCTGCACTTCCTGTCATCCCATGCAATTTGAGTGTTTTCTTCTGGTTTCGGATTTTCCCTGGTTTTTTTCCCATTTCTATTTTTTTAACAGCCTCTCAACAGGCTCCAGTTATTCCTTTCCTCCGTAATTGCAGCATGTTTTTAGGGATATTTGAGCAAGTTTTGGGCCACTTGTCTGCACTGCTTTTCATCCCAGTCACTTTTACTGTTTTCTCGGTTTCGAATTTGCCTCCCTTTCTCTCATCATTCCATTTTTTAGCAACCACTCTAAGATTCTATTTTATCCTTTCTTCCTTCATTTCAGGAGGCTTTTCCAAGTCATTTCAGCAAGGTTTTGCTTTATTTCCAGCCACCTCTACTCATCTCAGGCCATTTCAGCGTGGTCACCCTTTATGAATTTCCGATTTCTTCCATCGATTTCATTTCATTACATCATACCTCCTTCCCTGCCAGGTTTCTCAGACTTTGTCCTGCCATTTCAGATTTCATTCCCTTCCTGAAAGGAAGGATTACCTTTCAGGAAAGGGAATGAAATCCTGCAAATCCATGAGCATCATTTGGGCAGGCTTTGTGCATATTCCTGCACTTCTTGTCATCCCATGTACTTTTAGTGTTTTCTTCGTTTCGGATTTTCCCCTGGTTTTTTTCCCATTTTGTTTTTTCAACAGCCTCTCAATGAGCTCCGGTTATTTTTTTTCTCTGTAATTGCAGCATGTTTTTAGGGATATTAGAGTAAGTTTTGGGCCACTTGTCTGCACTGTTTTTCATCCCAGTCACTTTTACTGTTTTCTTCTTGGTTTCAGATTTTGCCCTCCTTTCTCCTACTATTTCATTTTTTTAGCAACCACTCTGAAGATTGTTCTTTATCCTTTCTTCCTTCATTTCAGGATGTTTTCCAAGGCATTTCAGCAAGGTTTTGTTCCTGCCAGGTTTCTCAGACTTTGTCCTGCCATTTCTGGATTTATTCCTTCCTGAAAGGAAGGATTTCCTTTCAGGAAAGGGAACGAAATCCTGCAAATTCAATGAGCATCATTTGGGCAAGCTTTGCGCATATTCCTGCACTTCTGTCATCCATGAATTTGAGTGTTTTTCGTTTCGAATTTTCCTGGTTTTTCATTTTTTAAGCCTCAACAGGCTTTTCTTCTCCATCAGCATTTGATATTTGAGTGTTTGGGCCATCGATATTTCATCCCAGTCACTTACTGTTTTCTTTGATTTCCTTTCTCCATTATTTTTAGCAACTCTAAGATTCTATTTATCCTTCTTCTTCATTTCAGGAGTTTTCCAGTCATTTCAGCAAGTTTCTTTTTCAGCCACTTACTCATCTCAGGCCATTTCAGCTGGTCACCTTTTGAATTTCCGATTGCTTCCATCGATTTCATTTCATTACATCATATCTCCTTTCCTGCCGGTTCTCAGACTTTGTCCTGCCATTTCAGGTTTCATCCCTTTCCTGAAAGGAAATCTTCTTCAGGAAAGGGAATGAATCCTGCAAATTCAATGAGCATCATTTGGGCAGCTTTGTGCATATTCTGCACTTCCTGTATCCATGACTTTAGTGTTTTCTTCGTTCGAATTTCCTGTTTTTTCATTTTTTTTTAGACCTCTCAACAGGCTTTACTTTTCTTCCTCCATTCAGCATGTTTTTAGGATATTTGAGCAGTTTTGGGCCACTTTCGCACTACTTTCATCCCAGTCACTTTACTGTTTCTGTTTCGAATTTCCTCTCTTTCTCCCATTTCATTTTTTAGCAACCTCTCTAAGATTCTATTTTATCCTTTCTTCCTTCATTTCAGGAGTTTTCCAGTCATTTCAGCAAGTTTTGCTTTATTTCCAGCCACCTCTACTCATCTCAGGCCATTTCAGCGTGGTCACCCTTTATGAATTTCCGATTCTTCCATCGATTTCATTTCATTACATCATATCTCCTTTCCTGCCGGTTCTCAGATTTGTCCTGCCATTTCGATTTATTCCTTCCTGAAAGGAAATCTTCTTCAGGAAAGGGAATAATCCAAATTCATGAGCATCATTTGGAAGCTTTGTATTCTGCACTTTGTCATCATATTTAGTGTTTTTTCGTTGAATTCCTTTTTTCTTTTTTTTTTACACTCTCAACAGGCTTTTCTTTCCTCCAATAGCATGTTTTAGGATATTAGTGATTTTGGGCCACTTGTCTGACTACTTTCATCCAGTCACTTGTACTGTTTTCTCTCGGTTTGAATTTTCTCCTTCTCTCACATTTATTTCTAGCAACTTCTACAGATTCTATTTATCCTTTCTTCCTTCATTTCAGGAGTTTTCAAGTCATTTCAGCAAGGTTTTCTTTATTTCCAGCACCTCTCTTATCTCAGGCCATTTCAGCGGGTCACCCTTTAGAATTTCCGATTTCTTCCATCGATTTCATTTCATTACATCATATCTCCTTTCCTGCGCCTTTCTTCCTTCATTTCAGGAGGCTTTTCCAGTCATTTCAGTAAAGTTTTTCTTTATTTCCAGCCACCTCTACTCATCTCAGGCTATTTCAGCGTGGTCACCCTTTATGAATTTCCGATTTCTTCCATCGCATTTCATTTCATTACATCATATCTCCTTTCCTGCCAGGTTTCTCAGACTTTGTCCTGCATTTCAGGATTTCATTCCTTTCCTGAAAGGGAAATCCTTCCTTTCAGGAAAGGGAATGAAATCTGCAAATTCAATGAGCATCATTTGGGCAAGCTTTTTCCAGCCACCTCTACTCATCTCAGGCTATTTCAGCGTGGTCACCCTTTATGAATTTCTGATTTCATCAACTCTACTATCTCGCAGGCCATTTCAGCGTAGCTACCCTCTTTTATGAATTTCCCGATTTCCATCGATTTCATTTCATTACATCATATCTCCTTCCTGCCAGGTTTCAGCTTGTCCATTGATTATTTCTGAAAGAAATCTCAGGAAAGGAATGAAACCTGCAAATCAAGAGCATATTTGCAAGCTTGTGCATATTCCCTTCTGTCCCCATCCAATTTGAGTGTTTTCTTCGTTTCGATTTTCCTGTTTTTTTTCCCATTTCTATTTTAGCAGCTCAACAGGCCGTTTTCTTTATCGAATTTCAGCATGTTTAGGATATTTGGCAGTTTTGGGCCACTTGTCTGCACACTTGTCATCCAGTCACTTAACTGTTTTCTCTCGTGAATTTTCCTCCTTCTCTCACATTTAATTTTTAGCAACCTGTTAAAGATTCTATTTTATCCTTTCTCCCATTTCAGGATGTTTTCCGCTTTCAGCAAGTTTTGCTTTATTTCACCACCTCTACTCTGAATTTCCGATTTCTTTCCATCAGATTTCATTTCGCGACATCATATCTCCTTCCTGCCAGGTTTCAGATTTTGTCCTGCCATTTCGGCATTTCATTCCTTTCCTGAAAGGATTTCCTTCTCAGAAGGGAATGAATCCTGCAATTCAATGAGCATCATTTGGCATGCTTTGTGCATATTCCTGCACTTTGTCATCCCATGTACTTTAGTGTTTTTCGTTTGATTTTCCTGTTTTTTTCCCATTTCGCTTTTTCAACAGCCTCTCAACAGGCTCCGTTATTTTTCCTCCGTAATTGCAGCATGTTTTAGGGATATTTGAGCAAGTTTTGGGGCCATCGGTCTGTCTACTTTTTCATCCCAGTCATTTACTGTTTTCTCGTTTCGAATTTGCCTCCTTTCTCGCTATTCATTTTAGTAACTACTTGAAGATTCTATTTTATCCTTTCTTCCTTCATTTCAGGAGGCTTTTCCGAGTCATTTCAGCAAGTTTTTCCCTTTATTTCCAGCCACCTCTACTCATCTCAGGCCATTTCAGCTGGTCACCTCACACTTCCGATTTTCCGATCGATTTCATTTCTATTACATCATATCTCCTTTCCTGCGGTTTCGACTTGTCTCGTATTTCAGGATTTCACCCTTCCTGAAAGGAAATCTTCCTTTCAGGAAAGGAATGAACCTGCAATTCAGAGCATCATTTGGGCAAGCTTTGGTGCATATTCCTGCACTTCTGTCATCCATGTACTTTGAGTGTTTTCTTCGTTCGATTTTCCCTGGTTTTTCGCCATTTTTTTTAATAGCCTCTCAACAGGCTCCGTTATTCTTCTCCGTAATTGCATGTTTTTGGGGATATTTGAGAGTCTGGAGAAATCTGATCCTTCGGAATTTGAGGTTTCAGACGCCCAGTCTAGCCAAAGTCCCTGGATAAGAACATGTGCCATTTTCCTCTAAAAACAACACCTCCCAGTTTCTTAATACCAGTTTGGAGGAAGACATTTTATATGCCATCGTAACCAAGGTTCTAAGGGTGGCATCTTTAGTCTGGGAGAAATCCTTGATCCTTTTGGAATTTTAGCTGTCAGACGCCAGTCTCAGGCCCATGCCCTGACACGAACATTTGCCATTTTGGCTTGAAAACCACACCTCCCAGTTTCTTAATAGCAGTTTGAGGAAGTCATTGTCTCTCCAAAGTAGCCAGATTCTTGATGGCATTTTTAGTCTGGAGAAATCCTGATCTTTCGGAATTTTAGCTTAGACGCTCCAGTCTCAGGCCCATTGCCCTGGACACGAACATTTGCCATTTTGCCTCTGAAAACCACACCTCCCAGTTTCTAATAGCAGTTTGAGGAAGACATTGTCTCTCCAAAAGCAGCCAGGATTCTATGTAGTGGCATTTTAGTCTGGGAGAAATCTGATCATTTCGAATTTTAGCTGTCAGCGCCGTCCAGGCCCATTGCCCTGACAGGAATATTTGCCATTTTCTCTGAAAACCACACCTCCAGTTTCTTAATAGCAGTTTGAGGAAGTCATTGTTCTCCAAAAGAGCCGATTCATAGTGGTATTTTAGTCTGGAGAAATCTGATCATTTCGAATTTTAGCTTCAGAGCGCCAGTCCAGGCCCATTGCCCTGGACACTAACATTTGCCATTTTGCCTAAAAAACTACACCTCCCAGGCTTTTAATAGCAGTTTGAGGAAGTCATTGTCTCTCCAAAAGTGCCAGATTCTATGTAGTATCTTTAGTCTAGGAGAAATCTTGATCTTTCGAATTTAGTTCAGACGCCCAGTCTGAGGCCCAGTCCTGGATAGAACATGGCCATTTTCTCTGAAAACAACACCCTCCCAGTTCTAATACAGTTTGGAGGAAGACTTTCCAGCACAGCCAGGATTCTAAGTGGTATCTTTAGTCTGGAGAAACTTGATCTCTGGAATTTTAGCTGTCAGACGCCCAGTCCAGGCCCTGCCTGGACACTAACTTGCCATTTTCTCTGAAACACACCCTCCCAGTCTTAATACACTCTAGGAGGAAGCATAAGTCTCCAGAAGTAGCCAGGATTCTAGTGGTGGCCATTAGTCTGGGAGAAACTGATCATTTCGAATTTTAGCTCGAGCCCAGTCTCAGCCCATGCTCCTGACAGAAATTTGCCATTTTCTCTGAAAACCACCCTCCCAGTTTCTTAATAGCAGTTGGAGGAAGCATTGTCTCAAAGAGCCAGGATTCTAAGTAGGCTTTTAGTCTGGAGAAATCTGATCATTTGGAATTTTAGCTGTCAGACGCCCAGTCTCAGGCCCATGCCCTGACAAATATTTGCATTTTCTCTGAAAACACACCTCCCAGTTTCTTAATACAGTTAGAGGAAGCATTGTCTTCCAGCACAGGATTCTAGTGTGGCATCTTTAGTCTAGGAGAAATCCTGATCATTCTGGAATTTTAGCTGTCAACGCCGTCTCAGGCCCATTGCCCTGACACGAACATTTGCCATTTTGCTCTGAAAACCACACCTCCCAGTTTCTTAATAGCAGTTTGGAGGAAGTCATTGTCTCTCCAAAAGAGCCAGGATTCTATGTGGCTTTTAGTCTGGGAGAAATCTGATCATTTCGAATTTAGCTTCAGACGCCCAGTCTAGGCCCATTGCCCTGACATGAATGCATTTTGCTCTGAAAACCACCTCCCAGTTTCTTAATAGCATTGGAGGAAGTCATGTCTCTCCAAAGGCCAGGATTCTATGTGGCATTTAGTCTGGAGAAACTGATCATTTCGAATTTTACTCAGACGCCTGTCTCAGGCCCATTGCCCTGACACGAACATTTGCCATTTTGCTCTGAAAACACACCCTCCCAGTTTCTTAAAGAGTTTGAGGAAGCTTGTCTCTCCAAAAGAGCCAGGATTCTAGTAGTGGCATTTAGTCTGGAGAAATCCTGATCATTTCGAATTTTAGCTTCAGAGCCTGTCTCAGGCCCACTGCCCTGACACAAACATTTGCCATTTCTCTGAAACCACACCTCCCAGTTTCTTAATAGCAGTTTGAGGAAGTCATTGTTCTCCAAAAGAGCCAGATTCTATAGTGGCTTTTAGTCTGGGAGAAATCTGATCATTTCGAATTTTAGCTTCAGACGCCAGTCTCAGGCCCATTGCCCTGACACGAATTGCATTTTTCTGAAAACACACCCCCAGTTTCTTAATACATTTGAGGAAGTCATTGTCCTCAAAGAGCCAGGATTCTAGTGGTGCATTAGTCTAGAGAAATCTTGATCTTTCGAATTTAGCTTCAGACGCCAGTCTCAGCCCATGCCTGACATGACATTTGCCATTTCTCTGAAACCACACCTCCCAGTTTCTAATAGCAGTTTGAGGAAGTCATTGTTCTCAAAGAGCCAGGATTCTAGTGTGGCATTTTAGTCTGGGAGAAATCTGATCATTTCGAATTTAGTTCAGACGCCATCTAGGCCCATCCCTGAAGCATTGCATTTCCTGAACACCCAGTTAAGCAGTGAGAAGTTGTTCAAAAGAGCGATTCATGGGCTTTAGTCTGAGAAACTGATTTTCGAATTTTAGTTCGAGCTGCCAGCCCTGACAACATTTGCCATTTTTAAACACACCAGTTTATACAGTTGAGGAAGATTTCAAGCAACTAGTATTGTCGGAGAAATGATCTTGAATTTTAGCTTCAGAGCCAGTCTCAGGCCCATTGCCCTGACAAATATTTGCCATTTTGCTTGAAACCACACCTCCAGTTTTTAAGCAGTTTGAGGAAGTCATTGTCTCTCAAAAGCAGCCAGGATTCTGTAGGGCATTAGTCTGAGAAATCTGATCATTTCGAATTTTAGCTCAGACGCCAGTCTCAGGCCCATGCCCTGGACACACATTTGCCATTTTCTCTGAAAACCACACCCTCCCAGTTTCTAAAGCAGTTTGAGGAAGTCATTGTTCTCCAAAGTAGCCGGATTCATGAGTGGCATTTAGTCTGGAGAAATTGATCTTTCGAATTTTAGTTCGACGCCAGTCGGCCCATTGCCCTGGAAGAACATTTGCCATTTTCTCTAAAACCAACCCTCCCAGTTTTAATACAGTTTGAGGAAGCATTGTCTTCCAAAGAGCCAGATTCTAGGTGGCATTTTAGTCTGGGAGAAATCCTGATCTTCTGGAATTTTAGCTTCAGACGCCCAGTCTCAGGCCCATTGCCCTGACATAACATTTGCCATTTTGGCTCTGAAAAACCACACCTCCCAGTTTCTTAATAGCAGTTTGAGGAAGTCATTGTCTCTCCAAAGCAGCCAGGATTCTAGTGGTGGCACTTTAGTCTAGGAGAAATCTGATCATTTCGAATTTTAGCTGTCAGACGCCAGTCTCAGGCCCACTGCC
>JAREIS010003083.1:0-13768 GCA_030060385.1 Muscicapa striata striata | reverse complement strand
TTGTGATGCCCCCCTGCTCTTGTGATGTCCTGGGCACCAGAGCACATCAAAACCCTGACTCTTGTGATGTCACAGGCACCAGAGCACATCACAGCCGCTCCTTGTGATGTCACAGGTACCAAAGCACATCACAGCCCTGCTCCATGTGATGTCACAAGTGCCAGAGCACATAACAGCCCTGCTTATTATGATGTCACAGGAACCAGAGCACATCACAGCCCTGACCCTTGTGATGTCACACGCACCAGAGCACATCACAGCCCTGACAATTGTGATGTCACAGGCACCAGAGCACCACAGCCCTGCTCCCATTGATGTCACAGGCACCAGAGCACATCACAACCCTGCTCCTTGTGATGTCAAAGTACCAGAGCACATCACAGCCCTGTCTTTGTGATGTCACAAGGACTAGAGTACATCACAGCCCTGCCCCTTGTGATGTCATAGGGACCAGAGCACGTCCAGCCCTGACCATTGTAATGTCACAGGCACCAGAGCACATGGCAGCCCTGCTCCTTGTGATGTCACAGGCACAAGAGACATCACAACCTGCCCCTTGGATGTCACAGGCACTAGAGCACATCACAGCCCTGCTCCTTGTGAGATGTCACAGGCACTCAGAGCACATCACAGCCCTGCTCCTTGTGATGTCACAGGTGCCAGAGAACATCAGCCCTGGACCTTGAGATGTCACAGGCACCAGACCACATGACAGCCCCGCTCCTTATGACGTCACAGAAAAGAAAACACATCACATCCCTGCTCCTTGTGATGTCACAGGCACTCAGAGCACTTCTGCCCTCACACTTGTGATGTCACAGGCACCAGAGCAAATCACAGCCCGGCTCCTTGTGATGTCACAGGCACCAGAGCACTTTACAGCCCTGACCCTTGTGCTGTCCCAGGGACCAAAGCACTTCACAAACCTGCTCCTTGTGATGTTATAGGTAAACAGAGCACATCACAGCACCGCTCCTTGTAATGTCACTGGGACAGAGCATATCACAGCCGTGACACTTGTGATGTCACAGGCACCAAGACATCTACAGCCCTGCTCCTTGTGATGTCACAGGTAACAGAGCACATCACAGCCCTGCTCCTTGTGATGTCACAGGCCTCAGAGCACATCACAGCCCTGACCCTTGTATGTCACAGGTACAGAACACATCACAGCGCGCTCCTTGTGATGTCAAAGGTATCAGAGCACATCACAGCACCGTCCCTGTGATGTCACAGGCACCAGAGAGCATATCAAAGCCCTGGACACTTGTGATGTCACTGGTACCAAAGCACATCACAGCCCTGCTCCTCAGATGTCACATGTGCAGAGCACATCACAGCCCTGCTCTTGTGATGTCACAGGCACCAGAGCAAATCACAGCCCTGCTCCTTGTGATGTCACAGGCACCAGAGCACATCACAACCCTGACCCTTGTGATGTCACATGTACCAGAGCACATCACAGCCCTGACCATTGTGATGTCTATTGTACCAGAGCACATCACAGCCCTGCTCCTTGTGATGTCACAGGCACCAGAGCACATCACAGCCCTGGCCCTTGTGATGTCACAGGCAGCAGAGCACACCACAGCCCTGACCATTCTGATATCACAGGCACCACAGCAAATAACAGCCCTGCTCCCTGTGATGTCACAGGTACCAGAGAACATCACAGCCCTGCTCCTTGTGATGTCACAGGTGCCAGAGCACATCATACCAGTGACCATTGTGATGTCACACGCACCAGAGCACATCACAGCCCTGCTCCTTTTGATGTCACAGGCCTCAGGGCACATCACAGCCTTGACCCTTGTCATGTCACAGGCACCAGAGCACATCACAACCCCACACCTTGTGATGTCACAGGGCACCAGAGCACATCACAGCCCCGCTCCTTGTGATGTCACAGGCACCAAAACATCACAGCCCTGCTCCTTGTGATGTCACAAGTGCCAGAGCACATCACAGCCCTGCTCCTTGTGATGTCACGGGTAGCAGAGGGACTTCATTTTCTCCTTGTGATGTCACAGGCACCAGAGCACGTCACAGCCCTGGGACGCTTGTCATGTCCCAGGGACCAGAGCACATCACATCCCTGCTCCTTGTGATGTCACAGGTGCCAGAGCACAACACAGCTTTGCTCCCTTATGATGTCACAGGTACAGAGCACATCACAGCCTGACTGCCGTGATGTCACAGGCCTCAGAGCTCATCAGAGCCTTGCCCCTTGTGATGTCACAAAGGCATCAAAGCACATCACAGCCCTGCTCCTTGTGATGTCACATGTACCAGAGCACATCACAGCCCTGCTCCTTGATGTCACAGGCCCCAGAGCACATCACAGCCCTGCTCCTTGTGATGTCACAGGCACCAGAGCAACTCACAGCCCGCTCCTTGTGATGTCACAGGCACAGAGCACATCACAGCCCTGCTCCTTGTGATGTCACAGGTGCCAGAGAACATCACAGGCCTGACACTTGAGATGTCACAGGCACCAGACCACATGACAGCCCTGCTCCTTATGACGTCGACGAAACCAAAACACATCACAGCCCTGACCCTTGTTATGTCACAGGCACCAGAGCACTTCACAGCCCTCACGCTTGTGATGTCACAGGCACCAGAGCACATCACGGCCCTGACAATTGTGATGTCACAGGCACCAGAGCAGACCAGAGCCCTGCTCCCATTGATGTCACAGGCACCAGAGCACATCACAACCCTGCTCCTTGTGATGTCAAAAGTACCAGAGCACATCACAGCCCTGTCTCTTGTGATGTCACAAGGACTAGAGCACATCACAGCCCTGCCCCTTGTGATGTCATAGGGACCAGAGCACGTCCAGCCCTGACCATTGTAATGTCACAGGCACCAGAGCACATGGCAGCCCTGCTCCTTGTGATGTCACAGGCACAAGAGCACATCACAACCCTGCCCCTTGTGATGTCACAGGCACCAGAGCACATCACAGCCCTGCTCCTTGTGATGTCACAGGCACCAGAGCACATCACAGCCCTGCTCCTTGTGATGTCACAGGTGCCAGAGAACATCACAGCCCTGACCCTTGAGATGTCATAGGCACCAGACCACATGACAGCCCCGCTCCTTATGACGTCACAGAAAAGAAACACATCACATCCCTGCTCCTTGTGATGTCACAGGCACCAGAGCACTTCACAGCCCTCACACTTGTGATGTCACAGGCACCAGAGCAAATCACAGCCCGGCTCCTTGTGATGTCACAGGCACCAGAGCACTTTACAGCCCTGACCCTTGTGCTGTCCCAGGGACCAAAGCACTTCACAAACCTGCTCCTTGTGATGTTATAGGTACCAGAGCACATCACAGCACCGCTCCTTGTAATGTCACAGGGACCAGAGCATATCACAGCCGTGACACTTGTGATGCCACAGGCACCAAAGACATCACAGCCCTGCTCCTTGTGATGTCACAGGTACCAGAGCACATCACAGCCCTGCTCCTTGTGATGTCACAGGCCTCAGAGCACATCACAGCCCTGACCCTTGTGATGTCACAGGTACCAGAACACATCACAGCGCCGCTCCTTGTGATGTCATAGGTACCAGAGCACATCACAGCACCGCTCCTTGTGATGTCACAGGCACCAGAGCATATCACAGCCCTGACACTTGTGATGTCACTGGTACCAAAGCAAATCACAGCCCTGCTCCTTGTGATGTCACAGGTGCCAGAGCACATCACACCAGTGACCATTGTGATGTCACAGGCACCAGAGCACATCACAGCCCTGCTGCTTTTGATGTCACAGGCCTTAGGGCACATCACAGCCTTGACCCTTGTCATGTCACAGGCACCAGAGCACATCACAACCCCACTCCTTGTGATGTCACAGGCACCAGAGCACATCACAGCCCCGCTCCTTGTGATGTCACAGGCACCAAAGCACATCACAGCCCTGCTCCTTGTGATGTCACAAGTGCCAGAGCACATCACAGCCCTGCTCCTTGTGATGTCACAGGTAGCAGAGGACTTCACAGCCCTGCTCCTTGTGATGTCACAGGCACCAGAGTACGTCACAGCCCTGACGCTTGTCATGTCCCAGGGACCAGAGCACATCACATCCCTGCTCCTTGTGATGTCACAGGTGCCAGAGCACATCACAGCTTTGCTCCTTATGATGTCACAGGTACCAGAGCACATCACAGCCCTGATCATTGTGATGTCAAAGGCCTCAGAGCTCATCAGAGCCTTGCCCCTTGTGATGTCACAGGCATCAAAGCACATCACAGCCCTGCTCCTTGTGATGTCACATGTACCAGAGCACATCACAGCCCTGCTCCTTGTGATGTCACAGGCCTCAGAGCACATCACAGCCCTGCTCCTTGTGATGTCACAGGCACCAGAGCAACTCACAGCCCCGCTCCTTGTGATGTCACAGGCACCAGAGCACATCACAGCCCTGCTCCTTGTGATGTCACAGGTGCCAGAGAACATCACAGGCCTGACACTTGAGATGTCACAGGCACCAGACCACATGACATCCCTGCTCCTTATGACGTTGACGAAACCAAAACACATCACAGCCCTGCTCCTTGTTATGTCACAGGCACCAGAGCACTTCACAGCCCTCACGCTTGTGATGTCACAGGCACCAGAGCACATCACGGCCCTGCTCCTAGTGATGTCACAGGCACCAGAGCACTTCACAGCCCTGACAATTGTGATGTCACAGGCAGCAGAGAACATCACAGCCCTGCTCCCTGTGATGTCACAGGCACCAGAGCACATCACAGCCCTGCTCCTTGTAATGTCAAAAGTACCGGAACACATCAAAGCCCTGATCCTTGTGATGTCACAGGCACCAGAGCACATCACAGCCCTGCTCCTTGTGATGTCACAGGCACCAGAGCACATCACAGCCCTCCCGCTTGTGATGTCACAGGCACCAGAGCACATCACAGCCCTGCTCCTTGTGATGTCACAGGCACCAGAGCACATCACAGCCCTGCTCCTTGTGATGTCGCAGGCAGAAGTGCACATCACAGCCCTGCCCTTGTGATGTCACAGGCACCAGAGCACATCACAGCCCTGCTCCTTGTGATGTCGCAGGCAGAAGAGCTCATCACAGCCCTTCTCCTTGTGATGTCACAAGTGCCAGACCACAGCACAGCCCTGCTCCTTGTTATGTCACAGGCACCAGAGCACTTCACAGCCCTGACCCTTGTGCTGTCCCAGGGACCAAAGCACATCACAGCCCTGCTCCTTGTGATGTCATAGGTGGCAGAGAACATCATAGTTCCGCTCCTTGTAATGTCACAGGCACCAGAGCATATCACAGCCCTGACACTTGTGATGTCACAGGCACCAAACACATCACAGCCCTGCTCCTTGTGATGTCACAGGTACCAGAGCACATCACAGACCTGCTCCTTGTGATGTCACATGCCTCAGAGCACATCACAGCCTTGACCCTTGTCATGTCACAGGCACCAGAGCACATCACAACCCCACACCTTGTGATGTCACAGGCACCAGAGCACATCACAGCCCCGCTCCTTGTGATGTCACAGGCACCAAAGCACATCACAGCCCTGCTCCTTGTGATGTCACAAGTGCCAGAGCACATCACAGCCCTGCTCCTTGTGATGTCACAGGTAGCAGAGGACTTCACAGCCCTGCTCCTTGTGATGTCACAGGCACCAGAGTACGTCACAGCCCTGACGCTTGTCATGTCCCAGGGATCAGATCACATCACATCCCTGCTCCTTGTGATGTCACAGGTGCCAGAGCACATCACAGCTTTGCTCCTTATGATGTCACAGGTACCAGAGCACATCACAGCCCTGATCATTGTGATGTCAAAGGCCTCAGAGCTCATCAGAGCCTTGCCCCTTGTGATGTCACAGGCATCAAAGCACATCACAGCCCTGCTCCTTGTGATGTCACATGTACCAGAGCACATCACAGCCCTGCTCCTTGTGATGTCACAGGCCTCAGAGCACATCACAGCCCTGCTCCTTGTGATGTCACAGGCACCAGAGCACCTCACAGCCCCGCTCCTTGTGATGTCACAGGCACCAGAGCACATCACAGCCCTGCTCCTTGTGATGTCACAGGTGCCAGAGAACATCACAGGCCTGACACTTGAGATGTCACAGGCACCAGACCACATGACATCCCTGCTCCTTATGACGTTGACGAAACCAAAACACATCACAGCCCTGCTCCTTGTTATGTCACAGGCACCAGAGCACTTCACAGCCCTCACGCTTGTGATGTCACAGGCACCAGAGCACATCACGGCCCTGCTCCTAGTGATGTCACAGGCACCAGAGCACTTCACAGCCCTGACAATTGTGATGTCACAGGCAGCAGAGAACATCACAGCCCTGCTCCCTGTGATGTCACAGGCACCAGAGCACATCACAGCCCTGCTCCTTGTAATGTCAAAAGTACCGGAACACATCAAAGCCCTGATCCTTGTGATGTCACAGGCACCAGAGCACATCACAGCCCTGCTCCTTGTGATGTCACAGGCACCAGAGCACTTCACAGCCCTCACGCTTGTGATGTCACAGGCACCAGAGCACATCACAGCCCTGCTCCTTGTGATGTCACAGGCACCAGAGCACATCACAGCCCTGCTCCTTGTGATGTCGCAGGCAGAAGTGCACATCACAGCCCTGCCCCTTGTGATGTCACAGGCACCAGAGCACATCACAGCCCTGCTCCTTGTGATGTCGCAGGCAGAAGAGCTCATCACAGCCCTTCTCCTTGTGATGTCACAAGTGCCAGACCACAGCACAGCCCTGCTCCTTGTTATGTCACAGGCACCAGAGCACTTCACAGCCCTGACCCTTGTGCTGTCCCAGGGACCAAAGCACATCACAGCCCTGCTCCTTGTGATGTCATAGGTGGCAGAGAACATCATAGTTCCGCTCCTTGTAATGTCACAGGCACCAGAGCATATCACAGCCCTGACACTTGTGATGTCACAGGCACCAAACACATCACAGCCCTGCTCCTTGTGATGTCACAGGTACCAGAGCACATCACAGACCTGCTCCTTGTGATGTCACATGCCTCAGAGCACATCACTGCCCTGACCCTTGTGATGTCACAGGTACCAGAACACATCACAGCCCCGCTCCTTGTGATGTCACAGGTGCCAGAGCACACCACAGCCCTGACCATTCTGATATCACAGGCACCACAGCAAATAACAGCCCTGCTCCTTGTGATGTCACAGGCCCCAGAGAACATCACAGCCCTGCTCCTTGTGATGCCACAGGTGCCAGAGCACATCACCCCCGTGACCATTGTGATGACACAGGCACCAGAGCACATCACAGCCATCCTCCTTTTGATGTCACAGGCCTCAGAGCACATCACAGCCCTGACAATTGTGATGTCACAGGCACCAGAGCATATCACAACCCCGCTCCTTGTGATGTCACAGGCACCAGAGCAATTCACAGCCCCGCTCCTTGTGATGTCACAGGCACCAGAGCACATCACAGCCCTGCTCCTTGTGATGTCACAGGTGCCAGAGAACATCACAGGCCTGACACTTGAGATGTCACAGGCACCAGACCACATGACAGCCCTGCTCCTTATGACGTCGAAGAAACCAAAACACATCACAGCCCTGCTCCTTGTTATGTCACAGGCACCAGAGCACTTCACAGCCCTCACGCTTGTGATGTCACAGGCACCAGAGCACATCACGGCCCTGCTCCTAGTGATGTCACAGGCACCAGAGCACTTCACAGCCCTGACAATTGTGATGTCACAGGCAGCAGAGAACATCACAGCCCTGCTCCCTGTGATGTCACAGGCAACAGAGCACATCACAGCCCTGCTCCTTGTAATGTCAAAAGTACCAGAACACATCAAAGCCCTGACCCTTGTGATGTCACAGGCACCAGAGCACATCACAGCCCTGCTCCTTGTGATGTCACAGGCACCAGAGCACTTCACAGCCCTCACGCTTGTGATGTCACAGGCACCAGAGCACATCACAGCCCTGCTCCTTGTGATGTCACAGGCACCAGAGCACATCACAGCCCTGCTCCTTGTGATGTCGCAGGCACAAGAGCACATCACAGCCCTGCCCCTTGTGATGTCACAGGCACCAGAGCACATCACAGCCCTGCTCCTTGTGATGTCACAGGCACCAGAGCACATCACAGCCCTGGTACTTGTGATGTCACGGGCACTAGAAAAATCACAGCCCGGATCCTTGTGATGTCACAGGCAGCAGAGCACATCACAGCCCTGACCATTGTGATGTCACAGGCACCACAGCAAATACCAAACCTGCTTCTTGTGATGTCACAGGCACCAGAGCACATCACAGCCCTGCTCCTTGTGATGTCACAGGTGCCAGAGAACATCACAGCCCTGACCCTTGAGATGTCACAGGCACCAGACCACATGACAGCCCCGCTCCTTATGACGTGAAAGAAACCAAAAAACATCACAGCCCTGCCCCTTGTGATGTCATAGGTGGCAGAGAATATCATAGCTCCGCTCCTTGTAATGTCACAGGCACCAGAGCATATCACAGCCCTGACACTTGTGATGTCACAGGCACCAAACACATCACAGCCCTGCTCCTTGTGATGTCACAGGTACCAGAGCACATCACAGCCCTGCTCCTTGTGATGTCACATGCCTCAGAGCACATCACTGCCCTGACCCTTGTGATGTCACAGGTACCAGAACACATCACAGCCCCGCTCCTTGTGATGCCACAGGCACCAGAGCAAATCACAGCCCTGGCCCTTGTGATGTCACAGGTGCCAGAACACACCACAGCCCTGACCATTCTGATATCACAGGCACCACAGCAAATAACAGCCCTGCTCCTTGTGATGTCACAGGCCCCAGAGAACATCACAGCCCTGCTCCTTGTGATGCCACAGGTGCCAGAGCACATCACCCCCGTGACCATTGTGATGTCACAGGCACCAGAGCACATCACAGCCATCCTCCTTTTGATGTCACAGGCCTCAGAGCACATCACAGCCCTGACAATTGTGATGTCACAGGCACCAGAGCATATCACAACCCCGCTCCTTGTGATGTCACAGGCACCAGAGCACATCACAGCCCTGCTCCTTGTGATGTCACAGGTAGCAGAGGACTTCACAGCCCTGCTCCTTGTGATGTCACAGGCACCAGAGTACGTCACAGCCCTGACGCTTGTCATGTCCCAGGGACCAGAGCACATCACATCCCTGCTCCTTGTGATGTCACAGGTACCAGAGCACATCACAGCTTTGCTCCTTATGATGTCACAGGTACCAGAGCACATCACAGCCCTGATCATTGTGATGTCACAGGCCTCAGAGCTCATCAGAGCCTTGCCCCTTGTGATGTCACAGGCATCAAAGCACATCACAGCCCTGCTCCTTGTGATGTCACATGTACCAGAGCACATCACAGCCCTGCTCCTTGTGATGTCACAGGCCTCAGAGCACATCACAGCCCTGCTCCTTGTGATGTCACAGGCACCAGAGCAACTCACAGCCCCGCTCCTTGTGATGTCACAGGCACCAGAGCACATCACAGCCCTGCTCCTTGTGATGTCACAGGTGCCAGAGAACATCACAGGCCTGACACTTGAGATGTCACAGGCACCAGACCACATGACAGCCCTGCTCCTTATGACGTCGAAGAAACCAAAACACATCACAGCCCTGCTCCTTGTTATGTCACAGGCACCAGAGCACATCACAGCCCTGCTCCTTGTGATGTCACAGGCACCAGAGCACATCACAGCCCTGCTCCTTGTGATGTCACAGGTACTAGAGCACATCACAGCCCTGACCCTTGTGATGTCACAGACACCAGAGCACATCACAGCCTTGCTCCTTGTGATGTCACATGTCTCAGAGCACATCACAGTCCTGATCATTGCGATGTCACAGGCAGTAGAGCACATCACATCCCCGCTCCTTTTGATGTCACAGGCACCAGAGCACGTCGCAGCCCTGACCCTTGTGATGTCACAAGCACCAGAGCACATCACAGCCCTGCTCCTTGTGATGTCACATGTCTCAGAGCACATCACAGCCCTGATCATTGCGATGTCACAGGCAGCAGAGCACATCACAGTCCCGCTCCTTGTGATGTCACAGGCATCAGAGCACATCAGAGACCCGCTCCTTGTGATGTCACAGGCACTTGTGATGTCGCAGGGACAGAGCACATCACAGCCCTGATCGTTGTTATGTCTGAGGCAGCAGAGGACATGACCCCTGCTCCTTGTGATGTCACAGGCACCAGAGCAGATCACAGTCCCACCCCTTTTGATGTCACAGGCACCAGAGCAGATCACAGCCCCACCCTTTTGATTTCACAGGTACCAGAGCACATCAAAGCCCCACTCCTTTTGTAGTCAAAGTGTTCAGATCACATCACTGTCCTGCCCCTTGTGATGTCACAGGCACCCAGAGGCACATAACAGCCCTCCTGCTTGTCTTGTACCAGGTGCCAGACCATATCAAAGCCCTGCTCCTTGTGATGTCGCAGGCACCAGAGCACATCACAGACCCGCCCCTTGTGATGTCACAGGTACCAGAGCACATCACAGCTTTGCTCCTTATGATGTCACAGGTACCAGAGCACATCACAGCCCTGCTCGTTGTGATGTCACAGTCACCAGAGCACATCACAGCCCTGATCATTGTGATGTCACAGGCCTCAGAGCTCATCAGAGCCCTGCCCCTTGTGATGTCACAGGCACCAAAGCACATCACAGCCCTGTTCCTTGTGATGTCACAGGTACCAGAGCACATCACAGCCCTTCTACTTGTTATGTCACAGACACCAGAAAAATCACAGCCCTGCCCCTTGTGATGTCACAGGCACCAGAGCACATCACAGCCCTGGACCTTGTGATGTCACAGGCACAAGAGCACATCACAGCCCTGCCCCTTTGATGTCACAAGGACCAGAGAACATCACAGCCGAGCTACTTGTGATGTCACAGGAACCAGAACACATCACAGCACCGCTCCTTTAGATGTCACAGGCACCAGAGTACATCACAGCCCTTCTACTTGTGATATCACAGGCACAAGAAAAATCACGACCCTGAACCTTGTGATGTCACAGGCACCAGACCACATCACAGCCATGGACCTTGTGATGTCACAGGCAGCAGAGCACATCACAGCCCTGACCATTGTGATGTCACAGGCAGCAGAGCACTGCACAGCCCTGCTCCTTGTGATGTCACAGGTGCCAGAGCATATCACACCCCTGACCATTGTGATGTCACAGGCACCAGAGCAAATCACAGCCCTGCTCCTTGTGATGTCACAGGCCTCAGAGCACATGACAGCCCTGATCATTGTGATGTCACAGGTACCAGAGCACATAACAGCCCTGCAAGTTGTGATGTCACAGGTGCCAGACCACATCACAGCCCTGCTCCTTGTGATGTCACAGGCACCAGACCACATCACGACCCTGACAATTGTGATGTCACAGGCACCAGAGCACATCACAGCCCTGACCCTTGTGATGTCACAGGCACCAGAGCACATCACAGCCCCACCCCTTGTGATGCCACAGGCACCAGAGCACTTCACAGCCCTGCTCCTTGTGATGTCACAGGCACCAGAGCACATCACAGCCCTGCTCCTTGTGATGTCACAGGCACCAGAGCACATCAAACCCTGACTCTTGTGATGTCACAGGCACGAGCACATCACAGCCCCGACCCTTCTGATGTCACAGTCACCCAGAGCACATCACAGCCCGCTCCTTGTGATGTCACAGGTACCCAAAGCACATCACAGCCCTGCTCCCTTGTGATGTCACAAGTGCCAGAGCACATAACAGCCCTGCTTATTATGATGTCACAGGAACCAGAGCACATCACAGCCCTGACCCTTGTGATGTCATGTCTGCAGAGCACATCACAGCCCTGACAATTGTGATGTCACAGGCACCAGAGCACATCGCAGCCCTGCTCCTTTTGATGTCACAGGCACAAGAGCACATCACAACCCTGCCCCTTGTGATGTCACAGGCACCAGAGCACATCACAGCCCTGCTCCTTGTGATGTCACAGGCACCAGAGCACATCACAGTCCTGGCCCTTGTGATGTCACAGGCAGCAGAGCACATCACAGCCCTGACCATTGTGATGTCACAGGAACCTGAAAATAACAAACATTCTCCTTGTGATGTCACGGGCACCCAGAGCACATCACAGCCCTGCTCCTTGTGATGTCACAGGTGCCAGAGAACATCACAGCCCTGACCCTTGAGATGTCACAGGCACCAGACCACATGACAGCCCCGCTCCTTATGGCGTCACAGAAACACATCACAGCCCTGCTCCTTGTGATGTCCACAGAGTGCCAGGCGACATCACAACCCCTGCTCCTTGTGATGTCACAGGCACCAGAGGACTTCACAGCCCTGCCCCTTGTGGTATCACAGGCACCAGAAAAATCACAGCCCCATAGTGTGATGTCACAGGAACCATAGTCGTCACAGCCATAGCGCCTTGATGTCCCAGGGACCAGAGCACATCACAGCCTGCTCTTGTGATGTCACAGGACCAGAGCACATCACAGCCCTGCATTGTGATGTCACAGTGCCAGAGCACATCACAGCCCTGCCCTTGTGATGTCACGGCACCAGACACTCACGCCTGACTTGTGATGTCACAGGCCAGAGCACATCACAGCCCTGCCCTTGTGATGTCACGGCACCAGAGCACATCACAGCCCGACCTTGTGATGCCACAGGCACCAGAGCACTCACAGCCCTGTCCTGTGATGTCACAGGCACCAGAGCACATCACAGCCCTGCTCCTTGTGATGTCACAGGCACCAGAGCACATCAACCCTGCTCTTGTGATGTCACAGGCACCAGAGCACATCACAGCCCGACCCTTTGATGTCACAGCATCCAGAGGCACATCACAGCCCGCTCCTTGTGATGTCACAGGTACCAGAGCACATCACAGCCCTGCTCCTTGTGATGTCACAGGTGCCAGAGCACTACAGCCCTCTATTATGATGTCACAGGACAGAGCACATCACAGCCCTGACCCTTGTGATGTCACAGCACCAGAGCACATCACAGCCCTGACAATTGTGATGTCACAGGCACCAGAGCACATCCAGCCCTGCTCCTTTGATGTCACAGGCACAGAGCACATCACAGCCCTGCCCCTTGTGATGTCACAGGCACCAGAGCACATCACAGCCCTGCTCCTTGTGATGTCACAGGCACCAGAGCACATCACAGTCCTGGCCCTTGTGATGTCACAGGCAGCAGAGCACATCACAGCCCTGACCATTGTGATGTCACAGGAACCACAGAAAATAACAAACATTCTCCTTGTGATGTCACGGGCACCAGAGCACATCACAGCCCTGCTCCTTGTGATGTCACAGGTGCCAGAGAACATCACAGCCCTGACCCTTGAGATGTCACAGGCACCAGACACATGACAGCCCGCTCCTTATCAGGCGATCACAGAGGAGAACACACACAGCCCTGCTCCTTGTGATGTCACAAGTCAGACGACATCACACCTGCTCCTTGTGATGTCACAGGCACCAGAGCACTTCACAGCCCTCACACTTGTGATGTCACAGGCACCAGAGCACATCACAGCCCTGCTCCTTGTGATGTCACAGGCACCAGAGCACTTTACAGCCCTGACCCTTGTGCTGTCCCAGGGACCAAAGCACTTCACAGCCCTGCTCCTTGTGATGTCACAGGTACAGAGCACATCACAGCCCTGCTCCTT
>JAREIS010003080.1:0-23498 GCA_030060385.1 Muscicapa striata striata | reverse complement strand
CAGTGGCCACATTAGTGACAGGGTCATAAGTGAAGTTTACCAAAGTCTACCAGGACTTCAGTTTCCTTTCCAAATTCGTGGCATTATCCCATATGGCTTTTCACATTTTGATTGGAAAAATGCCTTCACTTCCTCTCTTATGACCAAAGTGACTGTTGACTGCATCCACAACTGTGCCTGTATACAGCTAAGAATGAACACATTATCTGGGCTACACCAAGTGTTTTCATTATTAGTTTGTGGTCTTGATCTTCAGCTTCTCTTGAATTTGACAATACCTTTGAAACCTGCCACTGATTGGTTCCTAATGCTAACATAGATGATTGCAAGGGCTGCCTTATTTTTGCCAAATCACTAGTCACAGTGGCCAGTTTGCTCATTAATATTTCTGAATCAATTCCATTTAAGACTCTTAATCCTGTACCTATTATTCCATCACATCTCTTTGTGTTCTGTCTTTAAAGTGAGCCTGCTTCTTCAGACTGTCCAACTCTCCAAGGATATTTTCAGAAAAGGGGAACAGGCTGGCTGAATTTTTGCAATAATGATCTGCATTAGTAGCTTGAGAGACCATTCTGGCTTAAACAGTGTCCTGGTTTTAGGATGGGGTTCTGCCAAAAACGGCAGAAGTTTCCCTTTGAAATAGAGAAATCAATGTCACCCCCCTCCGAGTGTTATAATTGTTTCAAATCAAGGACTCAAGGCGGAGATAAGGAGGTAAAAGTAACAGCTCTTTACTACTCTAACTCACAGCACAAGTAGAAAACAACAGTAATTATTAAAATTACCGACGAAAAACAGAAGAAAAAAGTCAGTTGTAGTCCTTTCTTAGACGCGGACACACTCGGTCTGTGTCCGTTCCTGGGGGTGTAACTGTAGCAGGGCCGCACAGCTGCAGGCGCAGGCGGGAGCCAGGGAGGTGGAGTGGAACAGCCGCGGCCGGGCTGGCTCAGGTGGGAGCTCTTCGCTCCCGGTCCTGTGTCCAGATGACCAGTTGTATTCCCAGAGGTAGGAAGTATTTGGTCTTTGGTGGTCAGCAGCGCCTCCGAGGGTAGCAGGGCAGATGCTGGGCAGCTGAATGCAGCCGGCCCCGGGTCTCCCTACCTCCTCACACCGCCGAGCAGACTGGAAGTTCCCCCTCCCTCTCTCTCTATTCCCGGAAAACAGCCGGGCCCCTCCAGAAGCCTCGTGCTCTCCTGAGTAGCTCCTCCCCCTCCCGGAGTCCCCCACCAAGTGCTTTTAAGGTGGTTTTAAGGCCATTGCACGTTCGACTTTCCCAGGCTGGTGCATGGTAGGGAATATGGTACACCCACTCAATACCGTGTTCTTTAGCCCAGGTGCTAACAAAGCTATTTTTGAAATGAATCCCATTGTCTGACTCAATTCTCTCAGGGGTACCATGTCTCCAAAGGACTTGCTTTTCCAGGCCTAGGATGGTGTTCCTAGCAGTAGCGTGGGGCACAGGGTAGGTCTCCAACCACCCGGTGGTGGCTTCCACCATGGTCAGCACATAGCGCTTGCCTTGGCGGGTCTGAGGCAGTGTGATGTAGTCAATCTGCCAGGCCTCTCCGTACTTATATTTGGACCATCGCCCACCTACCAGAGGGGCTTCACCTGCTTGCTTGCCTGATGGCAGCACACGTCTCACAGTCATGGATAACCTGGGAAATACTGTCCATGGTTAGATCCACCCCTCGGTCTTGTGCCCACTTGTGGCATCTCTGCCCTGATGACCTGAGGCATCGTGGGCCCATCGAGCCAGGAACAATTCTCCTTGTGTTCCCCAATCTAAGTCTATCTTTGACACCTCTATCTGTGCAGCCTGATCTACCCGCTCGTTTGTGCGGTGTTCTTCACTAGCCCGACTCTTGGGAACATGGGCATCCACATGGCGGACTTTCACAGGTAGCTTCTCTATCCGAGTGGCAATGTCTTTCCACTCATCAGCAGCCCAGATTGGCTTTCCTCTACGTTGCCAGTCAGCCTTTTTCCACCTTTCAGCCAGCCCCACAGAGCATTGGCTACCATCCATGAATCAGTGGAGAGGTAGAGCTTTGGCCATTTCTCTCTCTCAGCAATGTCCAAGGCCAGCTGAACAGCTTTGAGTTCAGCAAGTTGGCTTGATCCACCTTCTCCTTCGGTAGCTTGTGCAACCTGTCGTGTGGGGCTCCATCGGCTGCTTTCCACTTCCGATTCATTCCCACGATGCGACAGGAACCGTCGGTGAAAAGAGCATAGCGTTTCATCTGCTGGCAGCTGGTTGTGCGGTGGGGCTTCTTCAGCCCGGGTTACTTGCTTCTGCTCCTCCTCCTCGGCAAGACCAAAATCTTCACCTTCTGGCCAGTTTGTAATTATCTCCAAAATCCCAGGGCGATTTGGGTTACCAATGCGTGGGGTGCGCTGCGTGATGAGGGCAATCCACTTGCTCCATGTGGCGTCGGTGGCATGGTGGGTAGAAGGAACCTTTCCTTTGAACATCCACCCCAGCACTGGCAGTCGGGGTGCCAGGAGAAGTTGTGCTTCTGTGCCAATTACCTCTGAGGCAGCTTGAACTCCTTCATAGGCAGCCAAGATTTCCTTCTCCGTCGGGGTGTAATTGGCTTCAGAACCTCTGTAACCTCTGCTCCAGAATCCCAGGGGTCGGCCTCGAGTTTCACCAGGCACCTTCTGCCAAAGGCTCCAGGACAGACCATGCTTCCCGGCTGCAGAGTAGAGAACATTCTTTACCTCTGGTCCTGTCCTGACTGGGCCAAGGGCTACAGCATGAGCGATCTCCTGCTTGATCTGGGCGAAGGCTTGCTGCTGTTCAGGGCCCCAGTGGAAATCATTCTTCTTGCGGGTGACCAGGTAGAGAGGGCTCACAATCTGGCTGTACTCAGGAATGTGCATTCTCCAAAAGCCTATGGCACCTAGGAAAGCTTGTGTTTCCTTCTTGCTTGTTGGTGCTGACATTGCAGTGATCTTATTGATGACCTCAGTGGGGACCTGGCGCCGTCCGTCTTGCCCCTTCACTCCCAGGAACTGGATCTCTCGAGCAGGTCCTTTGACTTTGCTTTTCTTGATGGCAAAGCCAGCTTCCAGCAAAATCTGGATGATTTTCTCTCCCTTCTCAAAGACCTCTGTTGCCGTGTTCCCCCACACAATGATGTCATCAATGTATTGCAAATGTTCTGGGGCCTCACCCTTTTCCAGTGCAGCCTGGATCAGCCCATGGCAGATGGTGGGGCTGTGTTTCCACCCCCGGGGCAGTCAGTTTCAAATATATTGCACACCCCTCCATGTAAAGTCAAACTGAGACCGGCACTCTGCTGCCAAAGGAATGGAGAAAAATGCATTGGCAATGTCAATGGTGGCATTCCACCTTGCTGCCTTGGACTCCAGCTCGTACTGCAGTTCCAGCATGTCCGGCACGGCCGCGCTCAGCGGTGGAGTCACTTCATTCAATGCAGAATAGTCCACAGTCCATCACCATTCCCCCTCAGACTTGTGCACAGGCCAGATGGGGCTGTTGAAGGGTGAGTGGGTTTTGCTCACCACCCCTTGGCTCTCCAGCTCACAGATCATCTTGTGGATGGGGATCACAGCATCTCGATTTGTCCGGTACTGCTGGCAGTGCACTGTCATGGTGGCAATTGGTACCTGTTGCTCTGTCACTTTCAGGAGTCCCACTGCAGATGGGTTTTCTGACAGTCCAGGCAAGGTGTTCAACTGCTTAATACTCTCTGCCGATACAGCAGCTATTCCAAAAGCCCACCTGAATCCCCTTGGATCTTTGTAGTAGCCATTCCTGAGGAAGTCTATGCCTAGAATGCACGGTGCCCTGGGCCAGTTACAATCGGATGTTTCTGCCACCCCTTCCCTGTCAGGCTAATCTCAGCTTCCAGCAAAGTAAATTCCTGTGATCCCCTGTCACCCCAACAATGGAAACAGGTACCTTCCCCACATGTTCTGATGGTATCAGGGTGCATTCTGAACCAGTATCAACTAACATTCTATGTTTCTGTGGCTTTGATGTGCCAGGCCATCGCACCCACACTACCCAGTAGATCCTGTTATCCCATGCCTCTCCCTGGCTAGAGGCAGGGCCCCTCTAGCCCTGGTTATTATTTCCTTCCTGGGCATACATAGTGGAGGTCCCTTCCAGGGGATCTGACAGATCATCCTCCCTTCTGTAGTACCCTGCACCTTGGTTGTGGGAGGTCGAGGCTACCTTCATTTTAGCGGGTTCCCTCAGTTGGCATTTCCTCCCTGAGATGACGCACCCGTGCTGCCAGGACAGAAGTGGGCTTCCCATCCCATTTTCCATGTCTTCCCCATGGTCTCGCAGGAAGAACCACAGGTCAGTTCGTGAGGGGTATCCTCTGTCCCTAGCTGGGAGGCGTTGGGTGTGAGATTTGGGGCCTGTGACTCGTACTGGTGCTGCATTGATCTTCCTTATCTCCTCCCTTACAATCTCCCTCACCTCTCCTTTCAACCCTCTCATCCCCTTCATCTCCTCTTGGACCTGTTGGAGGTCCCTGGCCACAGCAGAGACCTTGGCCTGCACTGGGCCATTAATCATACTGTCAAAATTTCTGAGCTTGCTGGCAACAGAACCTACTGTCTCTCGGTGGTCATCAGCCTAATCAGTGCAATGTAGGTAGTAAATTCAGATGGCCCCAGGGTTGCCAGATCCCACAACATCTGCCCTGTGCACCTGACCTTGTCAGGGTCATTGTCATGCTGTCCATCCATCCCAAAGAGTACCTCTAATACTGCCACTTCCCTCAGCTGCTGGATCCCTTCCTCAATGGTCTTCCAGCGCATTCTATGGTGGTGCTCCTGCATTCTCTCTTTGTGGATAAACTTCTCTCTCACACTCATTAGAAGCCGTTCCCAAAGGGAAAGGAGGCCTTGCTCCCTTACGAATGTCTGGTCCACACCTGAGTCCTGGGCCAAGGATCCCAAATTCCTGGCCTCAGTGCCATCCAGTTGTACACCTGTTCCCATAAGGTCCCAGACACGAAGTAACCAGGTTGTAAAAGGCTCACGGCCCCGTCACACAATGTCTTTTCGCAGGTTACGGAGAGTGTCATATGAGAGAGACTCGGTGACAATCTCAACCTCTGGCTCCCTTGCTGACTGTGAGGACCCTCCTGGCTGATCCCCACTATCTAGGTGCCTTGTTTTAATCTTAGATTTCCTAGTTTCCACAGGGGTAACTGCTGCTGGCTGTGGCTGTCCCTGTGATCCAGCTGGAACCTGGACAGATGTAACATCTATGGGTTCCACTGCAGCACCATCAGACTCTCCCTCTTTAGGGCAGGGGGAGGGTTTCTCACCAGCTGGGGAAAGGTGCTTCTTCAACACCTGGTCGTGCTCCTTCAACACCTGGCCCATGTCCCGTATCTCCTTCACTAGAACCCCCACCCACTCTGGCTGGTTCATTTCTGCAGTGGGCTGTGGGGCAGCACCAGGCTCTGGGGCAGCATCCCTAGTCTCTGGGACAGGGGCAGGGTCTGGGGCAGCATCCCTAGTCCCTGGGACAGGGGCAGGGTCTGTGGCAGCATGTTTCACGGTTGTTATCCAAGCCAGTATTCCCTTGTTTCTGAATGCTAAGTAAAGCAGGCCCATCAGCAACACCAGCCACGGAATAATAACACTAGCAATTAAAGCAAATCTGAAACCCTTGAAAACTGGTGGGGTAGCCTCAAAAAACTGGGTGACAGGTTGAGAGAAAATTTCCCTTGCATTCATTGCCTCACAGTAAGTACCATTGTTGAAATAACCCCAGAAACACGCAGTTAGAGTACGATAGCTCAGGATCCATGTGGCCAATTTCAGAAAAATTAAAAACCCATGAATTCCTGACAAAATCAATCCAAAACACAAATCGGATCATAGCTACAATAAATTTGGTGAGGGGGCCCATATTCAAAAAAGGGCTTGCAAATGGGAGAGAAATATCTGTGACCACGTGGAGCCCAAACCAGATTAAACTAGACAACATGTTGCCGCTTAAGAGCTGCTACTCCTCTCTTAACTCGCCTTTTAATGCCCTCAGCCCCACGTTGGGCGCCAAGATCTGTCCTGGTTTTAGGACAGGGTTCTGCCAAAAAACGGCAGAAGTTTCCCTTTGAAATAGAGAAATCAATGTCACCCCCTCCGAGTGTTATAATTGTTTCAAATCAAGGACTCAAGGCGGAGATAAGGAGGTAAAAGTAACAGCTCTTTACTGCTCTAACTCACAGCACTAGTAGAAAACAACAGTAATTATTAAAATTACCGACGAAAAACAGAAGAAAAAGTCAGTTGTAGTCCTTTCTTAGACGCGGCACACTCGGTCTGTGTCCGTTCCTGGGGTGTAACTGTAGCAGGGCCGGCACAGCTGCAGGCGCAGGCGGGAGCCAGGAGGTGGAGTGGAACAGCCGCGGCCGGGCTGGCTCAGGTGGGAGCTCTTCGCTCCGGTCCTGTGTCCAGATGACCAGTTGTATTCCCAGAGGTAGGAAGTATTTGGTCTTTGGTGGTCAGCAGTGCCTCCGAGGTAGCAGGGCAGATGCTGGGCAGCTGAATGCAGCCGGCCCCGGGTCTCCTACCTCCTCACACCGCCGAGCAGACTGGAGAAGTTCCCCCTCCCCTCTCTCTCCCCGGAAACAGCCGGGCCCCTCCAGAAGCCTCGTGCTCCCCTGAGTAGCTCCCCCCCCCTCCCCGGAAGTCCGCATCCCCTCCGGGTAGCTCCGGTCCCACCCACCCGCCCGTCCAGGGCCATCACAAACCCTGGGCACAGCCGGCGGGTTCTGTTAGCATTACAATGGGAAAAAATTCTCCCCACTCATACACTGAAGGAACACAATCCCAACCTTCAACAATAAACATTTCTAAAAATTCACTTTTCTAACTTTTAACAATCTAATTTATACTCTATTTATTTTTTGTGACTTGTAATTCTTCCTGCAATGTTGTTAATTTTTTCCAGGGGCTCAAATCCAGTCCCCAGGGGTCCTGGGCACTTTGCCAGGCCCTCTGAGCCCCCTGCCTGGGGGTCTCGAGGCATCCAGGGAAGCCAGGGGAACACCCTGGACTGCCACAGAAAACCAGCCAAAATCCGCCCCAAATCAGGCAAAATCACCCCAAACCCAGCCAAAATCGGCCCCAAACCAGCCCAAAGTCACACTGGATACACATCAAAACATCACCCCAAAATCTCACCAAAATCCCCAAAAATCTGTGAAAAACTGCAAATCCCCTGGGGATGGGGCCATTCCCGAAGGGATCCCAGGATTTGGGGAATTCCAGGGGTGGGATCATGTGACCCCATTAACCCCATCGATCCCCCATCCATCCCCCATTTAACCCCACAAATGCCCTATAACTCACGGCCTGTGGAGTTGGCATGGGGGCCACTCCAGGGGTGGGATCCTGTGACCTCATTAACCCCATCAATCCCTCATTAAACCCCACAAATCCCCCATAACTCACGGGCTGTGGGGTGGGCAGGGCGGCCATTCCAGGGTTTGGGGCCATTCCCGGGGGGATCCCGGGGTTTGGGGCCATTCCCAGGCTGGGATCATGCCCGGGGGGGATGTGGGGCGGTTCCCCCCAGGTGTGGCAGCATCTGGGGCGGCTGCGCCAGCGGCGGCATCCCCTGAGGAGAGACCCCAAAACAGCCCAAAGTTACCCCAAAGCACAGAGAGAGCCCCAAATTACCCCAAAACCAGCCCAAAGTTACCCCAAAGCACAGAGAGCCCCAAATTACCCCAAAACCAGCCCAAAGTTACCCCAAAACACAGCCCAAAGTTACCCCAAAGCACAGAGAGAGCCCCAAATTACCCCAAAACAGCCCAAAGTTACCCCAAAGCACAGAGAGAGCCCCAAATTACCCCAAAACCAGCCCAAAGTTACCCCAAAGCACAGAGAGAGCCCCAAATTACCCCAAAACAGCCCAAAGTTACCCCAAAGCACAGAGAGAGCCCCAAATTACCCCAAAACCAGCCCAAGTTATACCAAAGGCATAGACAGAACCCCAAATTACCCGATCCCAAATCCCATAAGTGACCCCAAATCTATCAGTGACCCCAAATCTCTTCAGTGCCCCCATAACTCACAGGCACAGCTCCCTGTGCCCCTGTGCCCTGTTCCTTTTTGGGGCCGGGTGCGTCCCCGCCCTTGGCCTTGCGCTTGTCCCGTTTGTGCTGCTGATCCTGATCCCAATCCCACAGCTGACCCCAAACCCCACAGCTGCCCCCAAACCCCACAGCTGACCCCAAACCCCACAGCTGCCCCCAAACCCCACAGCTGACCCCAAACCCCACAGCTGCCCCCAAACCCCACAGCTGCCCCCAACCCCAAACCCCACAGCCAAACCTGCCCCCAAACCCCACAGCTGCCCCCCCCATAACTCACAGGCTCTGTTCCCTGTGCCCCCTTGTCCCGTTCCTGTCCCAGCCCCAGGAACGTTCCCTTCATCTTGGCCGCCATGTCCGAGTCCCTCTTGGTGAACTGGATCCTCTGCAACGGCACTTCCCACATTTTGGGGTTTCTGAGGGGTTTGGGGTGATTTGGAGGGAGTTCCAAGAGGGATTTTGGGGTTTCTGAGGGGTTTGGGGAGGTCCCAAGAGGGTTTTGGAAAGGATTTTTTTCCGAGAGATTTCCAGGAGGGATTTCAGGGAGCTCCAAGAGGCATTTTGGGGTTTCTGAGGGATTTGGGGGCGATTTGGAGAGGTTCAAGAAGGGATTTGGGGGGTTCTGAGGGATTTGGGGTAGGCTGTGTGTGTTTAAGAACTGCCTGTACTTCAGTTGAGAGCAGACAATGAAAACAGATATTTGCCTGTTAAAATCCAATCCAATTTTTGTATTTGCAATTTTGTTAATATTGTTGTGTGTGATTATACATAGTTGGTACCAGTTGTATCCCACCAGCTGATAAAGGTCAACTATACTACGTGCCACCATCTGTCACCCACACCCATTGGCATGAACCTTACACTGGTAGAACAGTTACTGAAACATCCAGATCTAGATGAAATCTTAAAGGAAATCAAAGAGAAGGGAGAAATGGTTTTAATATCTGTCCACCATGATGTTAGGGCACTGCTCCCAAATTTTGGAATTGCACAACTGCAAAGGGCCATTTCAAGCATCTCAGCCAAAATAGAATTGATTGCTAATTCAACAGCAGATGCCTGAAGAAGACTACAAACTGAAATAAACTCACTCAAAGAAGTAGTCTTTCAAACCCCCATGGTGTTAGAAAAGATAACAGCCAAATGGGAGGAGTTTGTATTCTAATTGATAGCAATTGTTGCACTTCTATAGATCAGTCACAGCAGAGAGCAGAGGGTATCCAAACCATTTGGCAACATGCAAAAGTACTCCCTGAAGTGACCAAAGACATTACATCTTGGAGTAAACATTTGTGGGAAACTCAAACATGTTGGCTACCTAATCTGAACTGGCTAACACAACTTTTTGTAGGAATTTTAGGAACTGGAATACCAATCCTAGGAACCTGCATGAAGAGCCAGTGGTTTGTTTGGTATTGTAAACAAACTACCACCACCTATCACAAATGGGAGCAAAATAAAATGAGATACACGAGTGAAACAGGTAAGTGTTTTGGGACCACAACAAGACTATAGTTGCAGAAGAAATTGCAAAGGATCTAAGAAAGGGCTGGATTGATGTGAGGCAATGAGATAATCGAGCTACACAAAACGCTGTAGCTGTGCAGGAAGAAGGAGTTACGTGGTAACAGGGTATGGGAATGAAGCACTTGTTAAAAATCAGCAAACTCAGCAGAACAAGCTAACTGCAAAAGCGAACCACTGGCTATTTGAGCAGACACTCCTCTAGAGCATGCCCAGGAAGCAGGGGTGGAAAGGTCAGCCTGAGGAAGACTTATGAGCCTTCATCCAAAATGACCAGCAGCAGGCTGACCACCACCTCCTGCAGAAACCACGCATGTGCTACAAGGGCTCACATAATCATGTCATTAGAAAATATGGTGCAATGTGAAGGTTAGGAAAGAATAATGTGCACACTAAGTGAAAAACATATACAGGCTGTGCAAAGAATGGAGGGGTGAGTTTGTGGTGGAGCAATGCCCCTCACTCCAGCGTCAAATAAACAAATACCTGCCCCATAGGCCTTATACTATGGAGCACTGCTTTCCTGCCTAATTTTCAGGCCTCAGAATGCAGTGGATTTCAGCACCATCCTGCCCAGGAAAGACTTTGGTCCAAGCCTTCATCCCTATTGCAGATTGTACAGGAACACTGTGGACTTCTTCCCACTCTGCCTGGAACTGTGCAGCAGTGCAGAAGTTCAGCTACTACAGCCCTGCATGGGAGAGACTTGAATTCATCTAGGAAGAGTTTCCAAAGGCCTTGTGTGCAATCCTTGCTTGGTTTCCTGGGAATGTTGGAATTCATTTGGCTTTTCCTGCATGTGTTTGCTGATGTCTGCATTTGGAAATAGACAAGAGATTGTCTGAAGCTTTCTATATTGCCGTGGTTGAACTTGCTGTTTGTGCCCTGTTTGTGGCTCTCCACTGCCATGCTCAGCAGGCACCCAGTTGTGTTTGGACATGAGCTACCACTGCCAGACACGCAGCAACTGCAGCACTGGACATCAGAGATTGGGCTAATGTTTTTATTGGAAAACAGGGAAACATGGCAGCGTGTGGGAATTGCAGGCACAGAAAGCTCTCAGGGCCTTGTGCATACAGGCTCAGTGATAGAGATGGATACAATGCTTGACCTAAGGCCTTGGAGAGAGCTTGGAGAATTAGGACAGTGAAAATAAAGCAGACATAAAACAAACACATAACTTCATGTTTTAAGAGGAAATATGTTTTACGCAAATGGAGATATGCATTATGTGAGCAAAGCAATCTGTCAAGTAAAAGATTTTAAAGTTTAGGAATAAAACCTGTTATAAAGTTAGTTATAAATTTAAGATGTATCAATGTAGGTTTGTGAAGTGTTATATAATTGGCTAAAAATGACACATTGCAGCAAAGCCACAAAAAGTAAAACAATTATTAATTAGTGTAAAAGGATGTTACCAAGTTTTGTAAATTATGTGATTGGCTAAAAACCTAACATAGGGCATTGAACAGGGAATTAGATGGCTTCTGATATTATGGCATTAAATGTAACACCTTTAATGTCTCACCCTTCTATGAGACTGATGCCATGAGGCAATAAACCATCTTTTAAAAGTCTCTCAGTTGTCTCTTGTAATTTTGATCTCCCGATAGCAGTGCATGTGTACAATCTTATTGTTCTGTGAAACTCGGCAGCTGATGGTGTTCTGGTGCCATTGCCAATCCCTTCCATGAAAAAAATCATTTCAGGACCAACAGCTTTGACCTCTTGATGGAAACCAAGAGTTGCCAGCAGTTGCTGCAGGTGCTGCTGCCAACAGCCCCTGTAGGATGGAGCACAGCCCCCAGTGCACGTGGGCTTTGGCTCCCTCTGGCACAGAAGCCCCCAGGGCACAGGTCTGTGGGGCAGGAGCCGGGCACCAGCGCTGCCGGGGCTCGGGGGGTGGCAGGTCTGCTTGGGCTGGGACTCTGCCACTCCTGCTGATGTCAGTGCTGGCCAGAGCCCAGGGGTCAGAGCAGCATTCGTGCCCTGCCCACACGTTCCTGTCTGTGTCACATCGCTGTGTTTAGGACGGCCACCAGGCGGGACGTGTCCCAAGGAGGCCGTGCCAGCTTCTGTGCCAGGCCCCGAGCCCTTCCCATCGCAGCTGCCTCGGCAGCCACGGGGGCTCCTTCTGCTGCCCTGAGCCCACAGAGCAGGGCAGCGTTTGCTGATGGTTTGAGCCGTTCCTAAGGATCCTGTCGGGCAGCCTGAGACACTTGGGGCAAGGCATTCCATCACACCTGGGCCACTCTGGGGGGCTGGGGGCAGCCCCAGGGCAGGTGGCAGTGCGTGCAAGGGCCCTTTGTGACACGGTGCAGCACGGTCACCGTGGCATGGAACGGGACAGCGTGTCCAAGGGCTCATTGTGACATGCGGTGACATTGGTGCTGGCGGTGACACGGCCACGCCACAGTGCTGGGAGCACGCGACGGGACAGGACGGGACAGAGCGCTGCCGTGAGGAGCCCCCGCACAGCGCACTCGTTCCTTGCTGACCCGCAGCTTTTCCCAGGCGTTACTCCTGCAGGTCACCTCGAGGCCAGAGCACAGCATTCGCTGACCTGTGGCCTTCCCGAGGCCTCTCTCCTGCAGGTGCCCTCGAGGGCACACCGTGGCACTTGGTGACCCGCAGCTTTCTCGAGGCATCTCCCATCCCTGCAGCCTCTGCCCTCCAGAGCAGACCGTGGTATTTGCTGCCCTCTCCAGCCTCTCCCGCAGCCCCTCAGCTCGGGCTGCGCTCGCTCTTTGCCAGGTGCAGCCATGCAGCGCACACGAGAGCAGCAACGCACCCGTGGCCTCTTCCGCACAACAGCGCAGGTACCTGCAGCCAGCCCCACCTGGGCTGGGCCCCTGGGCACTGCTCAGCCCAGCACCGTGCTTGGAGCACTCCATGCAACATCCCTCCCTTCCTGCCCTCCTGCTACAGATGGTTTGCAAATTCATGAAGAGAATTTGCGAGGAAGAGACCAGCGTCGTGGGCACTGGGGTCAGAGCATACTCTCCCATCTTCAAAAGCAAGAGCAGTGCTGCCCTGCTGGATATGCTTGTGCAGGAGGGTCCTTCCAATCCAAAGCAAGTAAGCAGCCTGTGGCCTGCCTTTGATCCTCCCAGGAATTGCTTGCCCTCCCAAGCCATGCCTGCTGGTCACTGTAAGCCTCAGAAGCCATGGCAGTGGGGCCAAAGCTGCGGGTCACTTCTCTGGGGCAGCTGGGCACATCACTCCCTCTGGCAGCTTTCCAAGTCTCCCGTGCCTTCTGCAGGTGCCTGCCATGGTGAGGTACATCCACCAGTGGCTCATGGCCAATGAGTGGCCTGAGTACAATGTGCACAGGCCCCTTCTGGACCTGACAGAGGCACAGCCCGCTGACGTGGTGATGGCTCTCCTGCGTGTGGCCCCATCGTGTGACAGGTATGGGGCCCACGTGCCCACAAGGCTCAGGGCTCACCAGCCCATCACCCTGTACAGCCTGTCCCAGGCGTCTGACAAACAGACAATTCCAGGGCCCTCTGGCTCCTCCCTTTGCCAGCCCTGGCATGTCAGCCCCCAGCGTGCTGCCCTGCTCCCTCCCTGCCCCTCAGGGGCCAGTCCCCACAGGGCTGGGCTGCCTGGCTGCTGCCAGTGAGGGGCAGTGGGCAGAGGCAGGGCTGGCAGCCAGCTCAGCTCCCCGCTGCTACCCAGGCCACGGTGCTGTGTCCCAGACCTGCCTGAGACACAGCTCTGACCCCACAGAGCTGCTGTGGCCATGTGGAAGAGCATCATGTGCTCGTGCAGGACTGCAGAGCCGGCCATGCTGACACTCCTTGATGTGCTGGGCAACTGGCCAGAGCACAGCACCAGCACCTCCGATGGGGACTGCACGGCTGTCCTTGCCCTGGCTGTGAGTTTCTGCAAATGGCCTTTGCTCACCCCAAGGTCACCTCTGCGTCAGCTCTCCATCCTCCCTCCCCCAGGGCATCTCCCTGCCTCAGGTGCTGGGCTGCATCCTGGCCTAGGGGCAGCTTCAGGGCCACCAGGCCCGGAGCTGCCCCTGCGTCTCCGCTGGCCTCTGCCTCCCACGCTCGGGCCCTGCCACACGGACACCTCGGCACTGAGCGCTGCCTCGGGCTGCTCTGTCCTTTGCAGGCAACTCTGGTGATGTGGAACATCCTCCAGGGGCCTTGCATCCCACACGTCGTGACCGTCTATTTCCCCCGCCTCTTTGCACATCTGCTCTTCCAAGTGCTCTCCAGCACACTGGATATGCCAGAGGCGGTCGATGCCTTCTGGAGGGGGTGCCAGCAGCAACACGGCCTCGCCACCAACCCCAGCAGGTGCTCCATGCCACTGTTCCTGTCCCTGCCATGTCCCCAGGGCAGGAGCCAGTGCTCCCAGTGTGACCTGGCCTTTGCTCTGCACACAGCTTTGCAGAGCAGACCCTGAAGGCCCTGCTCTGCCGACTGCACTATAACGATGTGGTGGTGGCACTGGAAGACAAGCGTGCCTGGGACACACTGCTCTGTGCAGACACCCAGCACTGTGCTGTAGGTGTGCTGGCCAGGTGAGAACCCCTTCTCCCCAGCTGCCCCCGGCATTTGTGCCCTCTGCCCGGGGTGCCCCACACAGTCCCCGTGGTTGTGGGCCAGAGGGCTTTGTCACCAAGGGACGGCCAAGGAGGCTGCAAAAGGCTGGGAGAGGAGGGTGCCCAAGAGCAGCCACCTCCCAAAGGGCCCGGGTCCCCTTGGAGGGTGGTTGGAGAATGAGCAGAGCCCTGTGAGTCAGTCCGGGGAGAGGTTTGCCCTCGCTGGCTCAGGGTTTTGGTTCCTGTTTCCTCCTGACAGAGAAATGCACCACGCATCCGAAGCCTTGTGTTCTGAGATTGCCTCCTCCCTGCTCGGGCTGCTCGGCAAAGACATGCCACTCTGGGATTTGGCCATCACGGCGTTCCTTGTGGAGGTGAGCCTGAAGGCCAGCGCTGCCTGGCTGAGCTGCCTCCCAGCTCTCTGCACTCTGGTGGCTGCAGCTGCCTGGGACGGTGCCCGCGCCCTGTGCTGCTGCCTGGGCCCAGCCCTGTGCGGTTTTTGGGCTCCTGCCGGCCGCTCCCCTGGCAGCGCCCTGTGCCTTTCAGATCCTCCAGGGCCTGGACTGGAGTGAATGGCATGAGCGCGCCCTGGACATCATGGCAAGGAACCTGCAGAGCGAGTGCAGGGAGAGCTGGAAACTCAAGGAGGTGAAGCCTTTCCCGAAAATCCCATCACTCCCCCAGGACTGCATTCCCGACTCTGGATGAAGTCCACCACCTAAAGGCAATACACAACGGACACAAAATCTCGTCAAAGAGCAGGAAGGACTTTGTCTTATGTGGACACCAGAGCTGAATTTGAAAGAAACAAAGGACTGTCTTGCTTCAGGCTATGAAAAACAGTATAAAAAGGGGTTCAACCAAAACGGCGGTGTGAACACCAGGGGACCCAGTGCGACAGAGGCTGGGTAACATCATGTGTTCACCCAACACCGACCCCGGGCTCGGTGTTGTACTTTCCGGTTGTGGCTTTGCAGGACCGTATTTTTGGTCGCGAAAATAAAATTTGCCAATTTAACCTTTAATTCTGTTTGATTCGTTTATTATCTATAACAATCTTGGTGACCCCGACGTGATCCTGATTTTGAGTTTGGGGGCCCTTCCGACCAGGAGGCGCCTCGCTGACTTCAGCGACCTGGTGGAATTGGGGAATTCCCAAAGCCAGTCAGGATCCCGAACTAAAATTCAAAAGCCACAATCGGAAAGGAAAAGTTGGGCCCTGAGCTCGGAGAAACCGCGGCAACGTTTTTCACTCATAAAACTCGGGACGTGAACTAAGAATCCACGCAGGAAAAGGAGCCGTAAGTATTGCGTGGTTGAGTGAGGTGTGACTGAGCGCGTGATTGAGACGTGATTTTATCACGAAGCGAAAAGGACCCCAAAGCCGCAGTTCCATTATCCCGCGAGGGGTGTGGTCGGTTCTTGAAGTGAACGCAACGTGGTATTAACTCTCTCTGTCTCGTGTCAAGCCTAAAACTTGGGAAGTTTTGGGGGTCGGTCACGGGAGATCGAGGGAAGGTAATTCCCTGGAATTGGGAATTGGTAAACCTCTCAGATCGTAGGGCAGGACAAGCCCTAGAAAAGGAAAAAGAGAGCTCGCCTCCTTTCGAAAAACTCCACGAACGGTTCTCTGTGTGAGGTGAGTAGATTGGAAACATTGAAATAAAGCTTAAACTTTAGTACGGTAGCACCCGACCTGGCGGTGGTCCCGCGTAAAACACGGTAAGTAAGCAAAACAATGGTAGCTCGGGAGGGAAAACCTTTTAGAGAAAATGGGACAGAAAAAGAGCAAACCTCAGGAAAACCCCAGAGAAGTCAGCTAAGATAAGATGTTGAAATACTGGGAGCGAGGTTACGGGCCGCATCCCCCAGGCTGATCCCGTGCCTGTGTCCGAGGCGGAGAAGGGCGGCCACGCGCGCGGTCGCGGGGCAAGGAGAGTACCGCCGCTGTAAGGCAAAGTCGTCGCGTGGCTTTGTCTGGGTTCCCGTACTACCCAGTTTACTGGGACAGGTTAGTAGAGTCGAAACGTGATTGCGAGCTCTGCTCCCGGCCCAGGCGAGGTGTTGCGAGGCGGGGACAGAGGAGCCGCGAGCGTGTCCCGCTCCGGCCCGGCTGCTGCTGCCGGGTTTCGTGAAGAGGAGGGGGAGCGGGCGCCCGCCGCTCCTCCGGCGAATGGTGGAGGGCTAGGCGGCGCGCCTCATCCCTTTTCTGCCTGGCCTTAAGCCGGGCCGCCCGCCTCCGGGTGCATTTTTTAGCTGTCGGTCGGGTGCGCGGTGGCTGGCAGCCGGGGCTGGACGCGGCCGGAGATGCGTGGAGCCTGCCGAGGCTTTCCTCAGCCCCTTCCCGAGAGTCCCGAGCATGGCTTGCTCGCCGAGGTGGCTGCGCCTGCCCCGCTCCCCGACCTGTTTGCCCAGAGTGTGTCCGTGTCGGAAGGGCTCGGGGGACGTTCAGTGCAGAGTGGGCCTCGCTTGGCTTTTGCCGGCTTTTGCCGGAGAGGCTCGGTGATGGAGTTGCCCAGTGGAGCTTATGGGCCGGGGTGGCACCACCTTCCCTGCCGTGTGTTGTTAAAGTCATCCCCCTTTCGGCCCTAAGCCGGGACCCGTGTATCGGGCGAAATTTTTCAGGGGCGGCTGCGCAGCAGCGGGGGAAAACCCCCAGAGAAGCCCGGGAATGTTGTGGGTGGCGGCGGCACCTCGCCCTATCTCGGTACCGGCGGGTGCGATCGAGCCACCGCAACCGGACGGCCTGTGGTGTCTGGCCTGCCCCAGCCGCTGTGGCTGGGCCGGCGGGCTGAGTTGCGAGCGGCTCCGGTTTTTTTTTTTCAGAATGCCGGTGTGGGGTGGATCGTGGGCTGCCCGCCCAGCCTTTTTTTTTTTTTTTTTTTTTTTTTTTCACGCAGCCTTGGGCTGCGCGCCGAGCCAGCAGATCCAAGGGGAGCGGGCCACTCCTGGGCAAGGCAGGCAGCTGGACGGGGAGGCCCGGAGTGCTTCTACTGTGAGAAGAAAGGTCACTTTAAAGAGGACTGTGGGAAGCGGATGAAAGACGGGGTGTTACGAGAGAATTAGAAGAGTCAGGGGCTTTTTCGCTTGGGGTCCGAGCATCCCTGGAGCCCCTGATAGAGCTGGGGTGGGACCCGAAAACTAATTTTAATGTGTTAGTAGACTCTGGTGCTGAGCAACGTCCAACAGCTGCCTTCAGGATGTAATATAAGTAAGGAAACTGTGATGATGATTAGAGCAAAAGGGGTTAAAAGTTTCTAAGTCAAAGCTGCAGTTTGTTGAGCCTGAAGTTAAGTATTTAAGACACTGGCTAGTGAAGGGAAGGAAGAAATTAGGCCCAGAAAGGATAGCAGGAATTATATCTCTACCCTCCCCCCAAACAAAGAGGGAGGTCAGGCAGCTGCTGGGACTCCTAGGTTATTGCAGGCAATGGATTGAGGGGTACAGTGAGAAGGTAAAATTTTTATATGAGAAATTGACCACTGACAAGGTAAAATGGACAGAACGGGACGAGGAGGGATTCAAAGAGGTAAAAGAAATCCTCATGACAGCCCCTGTGTTAAATCTCCCAGATATAAAAAGGCCATTTCAATTATTTGTGGACGTCAGCAACCAGACTGCCTACGGAGTCTTAACACAGGATTGGGCAGGAGCTAAGAAACCGGTGGGATATGTATCAAAGCTGCTAGACCCAGTAAGCAGGGGTTGGCCCACTTGCCTACAGGCAATTGTGGCAGCAGCATTATTGGTAGAAGAAGCAAAGAAAGTAACATTTGGGGCCTCGTTAGTGGTGTATACTCCTCATGAGGTGAGGTGTATATTACAACAAAAAGCAGATAAGTGGCTCACGGATGCTAGATTGTTGAAATATGAAGCCATACTAATACACTCACATGATTTAGAACTACGAACAACCACTGCATTGAATCCAGCTCAATTCCTGTACGGGGAAGCATCAGAGGGACCAACCCACGAGTGTGCGGAAATTGTGGAATTGCAGACAAAAATCAGAACAGACTTGGAGGAGGAGGAACTTGAGCAGGGGAAAAAAAATGGTTTGTGGATGGGTCAGCAAGGGTAATAGAAGGAAAGAGAAAGTCAGGGTATGCAATCATAGATGGGAAAACAGGGGAAGTAATTGAATCAGGACCCCTCAGTGCAAGCTGGTCGGCTCAAGCATGTGAATTATATGCGGTTTTTCGGCATTAAAAGATTAAAAGGCAAAAGGGGGACAATCTTCACAGATTCAACATATGCCTTTGGGGTGGTCCACACTTTTGGGAAAATTTGGGAGGAAAGGGGGTTAATAAACACTCGAGGACGAGGATTAATTCATGGGGAATTAATAAAGCAAATCTTAGAAACTATCCGAGAGCCAGAGGCAATCTCAGTAGTACATGTAAAAGGACACCAAACAGGAATACAATTTCGGATCTGGGGAAACAATTTGGCTGATAAGGAAGCCAAAAGTGCTGCACTAATGACAGTAAGTACCCCAGAAGTTGGGGGGAACAGTACTTGGGAATATCCCCCCTGTCCCTCTCCAAAAGAGGTTGAGGAATACAAGAAGATAGGAGGGACATTAGAAGATAGTAAGTAGAAGTTAATGGATGGGAGGGGAATTAGTATCAAAGGACTACACCAGAAAATTCTGAAGAGATTGCATATGCAAACTCATTAGAGATCCCAGGCTCTAGCAGAACAGTTTCTGAGATCCTTTAGATGTAAAGGGATTTATAAGCTGGCTAAACAAGAGGTGCAAGGGTGCCTAACATGCAAGAGAGTAAACAAAGCCAGGACACAACAGGTAATCTGGCGTAGTCGCCCTATAGCCTATCGTCCCTTTGAAAGAATTCAAGTAGATTTCACTGAATTACCAAAAGTTGGGAAGTATAAGTTTTTACTAGTATTAGTAGATAAATTAACTCATTGGGTAGAAGCTTACCCAAGCTCTAGGGCCACCGCCCAGGCAGTATCTAAATTCCTTCTGGAAGAACTCATCCCTCGATATGGTGTAATCAATCATATAGACTCGGACCAAGGAACACACTTCACCTCAAAAATTATTAAACAATTAGCGGAGGCTCTGGGAATTCGGTGGGAATACCATACCCCATGGCATCCTCAGAGTTCTGGACAAGTTGAAAGAATGAATCAGACGTTGAAGGCCCAGTTATCAAAATTAATGATAGAAACTAAAATGTCCTGGCCAAAATGCCTCCCCTTAGCATTATTAAATATCAAGACTATGCCTCATTCTGAGACAGGGTTATCTCCTTGAAATGTTATACGGTATGCTCTATGATCATGGGATGCCCGTGGGACACCCAAAAATAGAAGATGGACAAATACAACCATACCTAATAACCATAAGTAAAAATTTACAGGATCTTCAAAGCAGGGAATTGTTACACAAAATGTTCCTCTAGGGTTTGCCATACACAAAATCCAACCTGGGGATCACGTTCTCATAAAAACCTGAAAGAGGTTTCTCTCTCCTCACTGGGAGGGTCCTTTTCTTGTTCTTTTGACCACAGACACAGCAGTCCGGACAGCAGAAAAGGGCTGGACACACGCCTCCAGAGCGAAAAAGATCGAGACAAGAGAAGAGACACCCGAGTGGAAAGTGACCTCCCACCCTGGAAGCCTCAAGCTAAAATTGCGGCCGGATTAAGTAAATGAGCACCTTAGATCAGATAAGGTGTTCAGTTCCTGGGGCAGGTGTTTTCCTTTTGTTCATTTCAGGTGCCAGATTTGTTGTAAGGTTTGGGTCACACATTGTATATGGGGAATCAGGCCTAAAGGTCTCTGTACTAAGTGCCTTGAGGAAGAGCTGTCTCTGACTGACCAATTCTAATACTTGCCACCAAATTGAATATTATTGAACCGAGTCGATCGAGTGGTTTTCGCTTGTACCAACACAGGACTGGGGGAAAACTAAATTGCAGGAGAGTAATTTTGGAAATTGAGTGCCAGAGAGCAAATAAAGTATCTTGTTGGACAGATACAGTAAAATTATCAAGGTGGATGCCTTTAAGGGACGGTATGCAGTTTGGACTTCACATTGGCCCCCTGAAGAATACTTCTGCTGCCAAGAAGATGGTTTCCCGCCGCCAGCAGCAACCTGGTGGGCGTAGGCAGAGGCAGAGAAGTACACCTGTGGGGAGTCCTGGTGAGCCTGAGCCTAGTCATGTATCCTCTGACTAATGCATACCCAGAGAATGGCCTGAGCCCTGCAAAAGCCATAATGAGTGTGGGGAGTGCACCACCAGTACCCCTGCTCACCCTGTCCTAGCTAATTGCACCCTGAGGGGAAAGAGGAGCAATGCACTCTTAAGGCACTCAGTATATAAGGTGTAAATTGGGGAGAAAATCGTATGCTATGATCCCCTGGCAAGAAACAGAAACGGGCAATCAGAGACATTTGCTCATAACATTCACAAAAGAAGTGCAAGCCAGACACCTCTTCCCACATGTGAACAATGCAATCGTACAGTTTGGATAGGGGGAAAAAGAAAATCGGTATTTGTGGCTTATTTTCAGGTGAATCAATTATGTTATGAAAATACTCAACTAGGGATGTGTGTCATGGAAGAGAGAACCTACTGGGTGGGCAAAAATCTAAGGTATGAAAGCGGACTCATCTCAGACACTGAACCTGTCATCATAGACCTTCTCGAGGAAGATGATGTCCGAATCTGTGCCCAGTTTGATAACACTTTGTTTTTCTAGAGATAGGGAAGGCATGGATCCTGAGAGCAAAATAAAACAGATAGCCATAGAAATAAAGAAACAGGAGTCAGAGATGAGAAAAAGGAAAATGGAGCAGGAAAAGTTGAGGACCCTAAGTGAACAATATGATTTATTAGAGAGACAGTATGTTAATTGGGGTTACCTAGCTCAGACAAGAATTTGTTTATTGATTTAATGCAAGAGATTGCAACCGAATTAGATTGACCAACTGCTGGATTTATGGGGGACTCAAATCAGCAGAAAAATGGCCCTGGAAAAGGTGAGAGCTTAACTCCAGAGCAACTCCTAAGGGGGATAAAACCCAAATTTCAAAGACACTTCAAAGACCTGAGGGCTGGATCTTAGATAAAAGAGTGATTGGATCAATTTGTATCAGTCGGGAGGAAGAGAATATACTGAGGTAGTGGGATACACCCCGTGTGTCTCCACCTTAACCGTAAATTCAGATAACAAAGTAAAATTTGGCAGCCAGAGTCCCCTACTGGGTACTGGAGCCTAGAAAGAAAAGCAATTGTGAGTGGAGGATAAGGTTAGACTTTGCTGGAATAAAGGCTCTGGAGCTAACCCTTACCAGTCACTAGAGAATTAAGTACTTACTGGGCTGGAACCAGGAAGTACAAAAAGTACATGGAAAGCTCCTGATGGGATATACTGGGTATGTGGGAAGAAAGCATATAGTGAATTACCAAAAATGGAAGGGGTCATGCACTCTAGGGATTATTCAGCCGGGGTCTTTTACTTTACCAAGGTCTGACAGTACTTTCCTGGGGGCACTCTCATGAGACACTGAATAGAGAAAAAGGGAATTAAGGAAGAAGCCCCTGATGTGGGTGGCAGCCAAATTTGGGGAGGGGAAGAGTGGCCAGCTGAAAGAATAATAGAATACTATGGTCCTGCAACTTGGGCACAAGATGGAAGTTGAGGGTACCGACTCCAGTGTACCTGTTGAATAGGTTGATGAGGCTGCAGGCCGTGGTAGAGATTGTGTCAAATCACACCCTCGGATGCTCTCGAATTGTTGGCTAAACAGCACTCCCAGATGCGAAGCTTTTGTATACCAGAATAGAATAGCATTAGACTATTTGTTAGCAGAAGAAGGGGGAGTCTGTGGGAAATTTAATGAATCTGAATGCTGTGTCTAAATTGATGATTACGGAGAAACTATAAAGGGTCTTGCAGCAGAGATAAAGAGGGTAGCACACGCTCCAGTCCAAAAATGGAATTCCATTCTCCAGGCATCTTTGGTGGGACCAGTTACTATCAGGAGCTTGGTGGAAAAAGGTAGTGTTCTTTATTGTGTGTTCATTGGCAGGAATCATATTCATACCATGTTTAATACCTTGTTTTATTAGACTAATACACTCGGTGGTACAGGGCATGCAAACTGCAGCTATGCCCATGGATCCTGAACTCAGCATTAGAAGGGTAAATGGTAGAGCCTCCAAAATAATGAAATTAGGGAGAGGAGAGATGAACACCAGGGCAACGGAAGCGCTGACAAAATTTGAAGAAAAGATAGAGAGAAATCAGCTCTATATAGATTATCAAAAAGAGTCAGTAGAAGAATGGGATGGCAGTGAAGAAAGAATCTGAAGAGAATTAAAATGGGGAACACGAATTAATGTGTTTATATAGAAGGGGAGGGATTGTGATATATATATATATCATATTGTAATTCGTGTTGTAATTTGTGTTTTATATAAAATAAGTCTGCAAAATAAAAAATAAAAATAAATAAATAAATAAACGAGCCACAAAGTAAAGGCAGTGATTGCCTCAGAGCTAGGTAAATTAACATATCTACAGGTCGGACTGTTACCGATAAGCATCTATCTCCTGGGGGAAACCTGAAACTCAAGGAGGTGAAGCCTTCTCCCGAAAATCCCATCACTCCCCCAGGACTGCATTCCCGACTCTGGATGAAGTCCACCACCTAAAGGCAATACACAACGGACACAAAATCTCGTCAAAGAGCAGGAAGGACTTTGTCTTATGTGGACACCAGAGCTGAATTTGAAAGAAACAAAGGACTGTCTTGCTTCAGGCTATGAAAAACAGTATAAAAAGGGGTTCAACCAAAAACGGCGGTGTGAACACCAGGGGACCCAGTGCGACAGAGGCTGGGTAACATCATGTGTTCACCCAACACCGACCCCGGCTCGGTGTTGTACTTTCCGGTTGTGGCTTTGCAGGACCGTATTTTTGGTCGCAAAATAAAATTTGCCAATTTAACCTTTAATTCTGTTTGATTCGTTTATTATCTATAACAGAGGCCTCGTGGTGCTGGGCAAGAACATCTCCATGGTGAGAAGGGCAGCGGCTGAAGCCGTGCTGCCGGCCTGGGGCTGGGGAACGCGGTCGCTTGGCCTTGGCTGGGCTTCGGGAGCTGAGGCAGCTGCTCCCAGCTCTCCTGCCTCCCTTCAGCTGCCCGAGGGCTCTGGCACAGGCCTTTGGCCTCTGGGCCCTGCAGCACCAGGGCATGCCACACGCCTGTGTTCCACACAGGCCATGCGAATGTGGGGCCTGCACGCACGGCTCGTGGAGCTCCTGGACAATGA
>JAREIS010003075.1:0-20383 GCA_030060385.1 Muscicapa striata striata | reverse complement strand
GGTAGACCTGGTCTCCGTCGGCTGCCTTGGTGAAGGGTGACCTGTTCAGCCCGGCACCACGGGCCGCTGCAGCGCCCTCCACGCTGGCGGCAGGTGGATCCCACCGTCCGAACGGCCCCAGAGCCGGGCAGACCTGGTCTCCAGCGGCCGCCCCGGAGAAGGGTAGACCTTGTCTCTGGCGGCCGCCTTGGTGAAGGGTAGACTTTTTCACCCCGGCGCCGTGGGCGGCTGCAGCGCCCTGCTCTCCGGCGTCAGTCGGATGCCGCCGGCCAGGCGGGCGGCCCCAAAGCAGGGTAGAACTGCTGTCCGGCGGCCACCCCTGGGAAGGGTAGACCTGTTCACCCCGGCGGCGCAAGCCGCTGCAGGGCCCTCCCTGCCGGCAGCAGGGCCCTGTCCGGCCCCGGAGACGGGTAGACCTCGTCTTCAGCTGCCGACTCACAGAACGGTAGACCTGTTCAACCTGGCGCCAAGGGCCGCTGCAGCGCCCTCCACGCCAGCGGCACGTGGATCCCGCCAGAAGGCCGGCCACGAACTCGGGTAGACCTGGTCTCCAGCGGCCGCCCCGGAGAAGGGTAGACCTGTTAACCCTGGCGCCTCGAGCCGCTGCAGCGTCCTCCCCGCCGGCCGCAGGCGGATGCCGCTGGCCGGCCGGCCGGCCCACGAGCCGGCTAGACCTTCTCTCCCTCGGCCGCCCCGGTGAAGGGTAGACTTGTTCACCCGGCGCCGCGGGCCACTGCAGCGCCCTCCCTGCCGGATGCAGGCGGATGCCGCTGGCCCGCCCGGCCCGGCCTCGGAGCCGGTAAGACCTGGTCTCGGCGGTTGCTCCGGAGAATTGTAGACCTGTTCACCCCGGCGCCACAGGCCGCTGCAGCGCCTCCCGGCCGGCAGCAGGTGGATGCCGCCGACCGGCCGGCCAGCCCGGGAGCCGGGTAGACCTGTTCACCCCTGCGCCGCGGGCTGTTGCGGCGCCCTCAATGCCGGCGGCAGTTGGATCCCGCCGGCCGGCCCGCCACGAACTTGAATAGACCTGGTCTCCAGCGGCCGCCCCGGAGAATGGAAGACCTGCTGTTCACCCCAGCGCCGTGGGCCGCTGCAGCGCACTCCCCGCCAACCGCAGGCGGATGCCGATGGCCAGCCGGCCGGCCCCGTGGCCGGGTAGTCCAGGTCTACGGCTGCCGACCGGGAAAAGGGTAGACCTATTCACCCTGGCGCCGCTGGCCGCTGCAGCGCCCTCCCCGCCAGCGCCAGGCGGATGCCGCCGGACGGCGGGTTGGCCCCGGAGCCGGGTAGACGTGGTCTCCGGCAGCCGCCCAAGAGAAGGGTAGACTTGTTCACCCCAGCGCCTCGGGCCGCTTCAGTGCCCTCCTCTCCGGCGTGAGGCGGATGCCGCCGGCCGGTTGGCCGGCCCCGGATCCGGGTAAACCTTGCCTCCGGCGGTCGCCCCGGAGAAGAGTAGACCTGTTCACTCCGGCGTCGCGGGCAGCTGCTGCGCTCTTGTGGCCGGCGGCAAGCGGATGCCGCAGGCTGGCCGTCCGAACCCGGAGCCGGGTAGACCCGGTCTCCGGTGGCCGACACGGAGAATTGTAGACCTGTTCACCCCGGCGCCGAGGGCCCCTGCTGTGCCCTCCCCGACGGCCGCAGGCGTATTCCGATGGCCAGCCGGCCGGCCCCGGAGCCGGGTAGAACAGGTCTCCGGCGGCCGCTCGGGAAATGGGTAGACCTGTTCACCCTGGCGCCGCTGGCCGCTGCAGCGCTTTCCCCGCCGGAGGCAGGAGGATGCCGCCAGCCGGCTGGTTGGCCCCGGAGCCGGGTAGACCTGGTCTCCGGCAGCCGCCCCAGGGAAGGGTAAACATGTTCACCCCGCAGCCGCAGGCCGCTGCAGCGCCCTCGCCGGCGGCGGCAGGTGGATCCCGCCGGCCGGCCGGCCCCGGAGCCCGGTAGACCTGACTTTCGGTGGCTGCCCCAGAGTTGGGTAGACCTGTTCACTACCGCGCCGCAGGCCTCTGCAGCGCACTCCCCTTACTGCGGAGGGCAGATTCCGCCGGTCGGCTGGCCGGCCCCGGAGCCGGGTAGACCTGGTCTCCGGCGGCCGCCAAAAAGAAGGGTAGACTTGTGTACCCCAGTGCCACGGGCCGCTGCACCGCCCTCCCCGGCGGCGACAGGTGGATGCTGCCAGCCGGCCGGCCAGCCCCAGACCGGGGAGCCATGGTCTCCGGCGGCAACCCCGGAGAAGGGTAGACCCTTTCACCTTGGAGCCGCGGGCCGCTGCAGTGCCCTCGCCGGCGGCGGCAGGTGGATCCCGCCGGCCGGCTGGCCCCGGACCCAGGAAGACCTGGTTTCCGGCGGCCGTTCCAGGGAAGGGTAGACCTGTTCACCCCGTCGCTGTGGGCCGCTGCAGCGCCCTCCCCTACCGCCGGAAGGCGCATTCCGCCGGCCGACCCGTCCCCCCGTAGCCGGGTATACCTGGTCTCCGGCGGCCGCCACAAAGAAGGGTAGACCTGTTCACCCCGGCGCCGCGGGCCGCAGCAGCGCCCTCCTCTTCAGAGGCAGGTGGATGCTGCCGGCAGGCCAGCCGGCCCTGGAGCTGAGTATACCTGGTCTCCGGCTGCTGACCCGGAGAAGGGTAGACCTTTTCACCCCGGCGCCGCAGGCCGCTACAGCGCCCTTCTAGCTGGCAGCAGGTGGATGCTGCCGGCCGGCCGACCAGGAGCCTGGTAGACCTGGTCTCCGGCGGCCGCCCAGGAGAAGGGTAGACCTCTTTAACCCGGAGCCGCAGGCCACTGCCGTGCCCTCGCCGGTGGAGTTAGGCGAATGTCGCTGGCGGGCCGGTCGGCCCTGGAGCGCGTAGACCTGGTCTCCGGCCGCTGCGCCAGAGAAGGGTAGACATGTTCACCCCAAAGACTCGTGCCGCTGCAGCGCCCTCGTCGGCGGCAGCAGACGGATCCCAACGGCCGGCCGGCCCCGCAGCCAGGTAGACCTGGTCTCCGGCGGCCGCCCCGGAGAAGGGTAGACCTGTTCACCCCGGAGCCGCGGGCCGCTGCAGCATCCTCGTCGGCGGCAGCAGATGGATCCCGCCGGCTGGCCGGTCCCAGAGCCGGGTAGACCTGGTCTCCGACGGCCGCCCCGGAGAAGGGTAGACCTGTTCACCCCGGTGCCGTGGGCTGCTGCAGCGCCCTCCCCGCCCGCAGCAGGCGGATGCCGCTGGCCGGCGGTCCGGCCCCGGAGCCGGGTAGACATGGTCTTCGGCTGCCGACTCGGACTAAGATAGTCCTGTTCACCTCGGCGTCATGGGCCGCTGCAACGCCCTCCTCGCCGGTGGCAAGAGGATGCCGGCAGCCGGCCGGCAGACCCCGGTGCTGGGTAAACCTGGTCTCTGCCGGCCGCCACAAAGAAGAGAAGACCTGTTCACCCCGGCACCGCGGGCCGCTGCAGCGCCGTCCCCTCCGGCAGCAGCCAAATGCTGCCGCACGGCCTGCCGGCCCCAGAGCCATGTAGACCTGGTCTCCGCCGTCCGCCACAAAGAAGGGAAGACCTGTTCAACCCGGCGCCACGGGCCGCTGCAGCGCCTTCCGCGCCGCCGGCAGGCGGATGCCGCTGGCCGACCTGCCGGCCCCGAAGCCGGGTAGACCTGGTCTCCGGCCGCTGCCACAAAGAAGGGTACACCTGTTCACCCCGGCGCCACGGGCCGCTGCAGCGCCCTCCACTCCGGTGGAAGGTGGATCCCGCCGGCCGACCGGCCACGCACTTGGGTAGACCTGGTCTCCAGCGGCCGCCCCGGAGAAGGGTAGACCTGTTCACCCTGGTGCCGCGGGCCGCTGCAGCGCCCTCCCCGGCAGCCGCAGGTGGATGCCGCTGGCCGGCCAGGCGGCCCCACAGCCGGGTAGAACTGGTCTCCGGTGGCCGCCCCGGAGAAGGGTAGACCTGTTCACCTCGGAGCCGTGGGCTGCTGCAGTGCCCTCCCCGCCGGCAGCAGGTGGATCCCGCCGTCCGGCCGGCAACAACTCAGGTAGTCCTGGTCTCCATCGGCCGCCCGGGAGAAGGGAAGACCTGTTAACCCCGGCACCGCGGGCCGCTGCGGCGACCTCCCCGCCGGCAGCAGGCGGATGCCACTGGCCAGCGGTCTGGCCCCGGAGCCGGGTAGACCTGGTCTTCGGCTGTCGTCTCGAAGTGTAGACCTGTTCTCACCGGCGTCGTGGGCCGCTGCAGCGCCCTCCCTGCAAGCGGAAGGCGGATTCCGCCGGCCCGGCCGGCCCCGGTGCTGGGTAGACCTGGTCTCCGGCAGCCGCCCCCTAGAAGAGTAAACCAGTTCACCCTGCGCCGCAGGCTACTACGGCGCCCTCCCTGCCGGCGGCAGCCAGGTAGACCTGGTCTCCGTCTGCCGACCCGGAGAAGGGTAGACCTGTTCAACCCGGAGCCGCAGGCCGCTGCAGCGCCCTCTCCGCCAGCGGCAGGCTGATGCCGCCAGCCGGCCGGGCGGCCCCGGAGCCGGGTAGATCTGGTCTCCGGCAGCCGCCCCAGGGAAGGGTAAACATGTTCACCCCGCAGCTGCAGGCCGCTGCAGCGCCCTCGCAGGCAGTGGCAGGTGGATCCCGCCGGCCGGCCGGCCCCGGAGCCGGGTAGACCTGGCTTTCGGTGGCCGCCCCGGAGTTGGGTAGACCTGTTCACTACCGCGCCGCAGGCCTCTGCAGCGCACTCCCCTTACGGCGGAAGGCAGATTCCGCGGTCGGCTGGCCCGGCCCCGGAGCTGGGTAGACCTGGCCTCCGGCGGCCGCCACAAGAAGGGTAGACTTGTGTACCCCAGTGCCACGGGCCGCTGCAGCGCCTTCCCTGGGCGACAGGTGGATGCTGCCAGCCGGCCGGCCGCCCCAGACCGGGAGCCATGGTCTCCGGCGAAACCCCGGAGAAGGGTAGACCTGTTCACCCAGCGCAGCGAGCCACTGCAGCTCCCTCCCCTCATGCAGCTGGCGGATGCCACCGGCCGGCCTGCCGGCCCCGGAGCGGAGTAAACCTGGTTTCCGGCCGTTCCAGGGAAGGGTAGACCTGTTCACCCTGGCGCCCGCGGGCCGCTGCAGCGCCCTCCCCGCCTGCGGCAGGCGGATGCTGCCGGACGGCTGGCGGTCCCGGACCCCGGATAGACCAGATCTCCGGCGACATCGACGGAGAAGAGTAGGCCTGTTTACCCGGTGCCACGGGCAGCAACAGCGCTCTCACACGATAGCGGCAGGCGGATGCTGCCGGCCGGGACAACCGGACCATAGCAGGCTAGACCTGGTCTCCGGCGGCCGCCCGGAGAAAGGTAGACCTGTTCACCTTGGAGCCGCGGGCCGCTGCAGTGCCCTCGCCGTCGGCGGCAGGTGGATCTCGCTGGCCGGCCGGCCCCTGACCCGGGAAGGCCTGGTCTCCGGAGGTCGCCCCGGAGGAGGGTAGACCTGTTCACCCCGTCGCTGCGGGCCGCTGCAGCGCCCTCCCCTACAGCCGGAAGGCGGAATCTGCCGGCCGACCCGCCCCCCCGGAGCCGGGTAGACCTGGTCTCCGGCGGCCGCCACAAAGAATGGTAGACCTGTTCACCCTGGCGCCGCGGGCCGCAGCAGCGCCCTCCACGCCAGTGGCAGGCGAATGCTGCTGGCAGGCCAGCCGGCCCTGGAGCTGAGTATACCTGGTCTCCGGCTGCTGACCCGGAGAAGGGTAGACCTTTTCACCCCGGCGCCGCAGGCCGCTGCAGCGCCCTTCTAGCCGGCAGCAGATGGATGCCGCCGGCCGGCCGACCAGGAGCCTGGTAGACCTGGTCTCCGGCGGCCGCCCCTGAGAAGGGTAGACCTCTTCAACCCTGAGATGCGGGCCGCTGCAGTGCCCTCGCCGGTGGAGTCAGGCGAATGCCGCAGGCCGGCCGGTCGGCCCTAGAGCCGCGTAGACCTGGTCTCTGGCCGCCGCGCCAGAGAAGGGCAGACATGTTCACCCCGAAGACACGTGCCGCTGCAGCGCCCTCGCCTGCGGCAGCATTTGTATCCCGACAGCCGGCCGGCCCCGCAGCCAGGTAGACTTGGTCTCCGGCGGCCGCCCCGGAGAAGGGTAGACCTGTTCACCCCGGAGCCGCGGGCCACTGCAGCATCCTCGTCGGCAGCAGCAAATGGATCCCGCCGGCTGGCCGGTCCCGGAGCCGGGCAGACCTGGTCTCCGACGGCCGCCCCGGAGAAGGGTAGACCTGTTCACCCAGCGCCACGGGCCACTGCAGCGCCCTCCTTGCCGCCGTTAGGCGGATGACGCCGGCTGGCCGGCTGGTCCGAGAGCCGGGTAGACCTGGTCTCCGACGGCCGCCCGGAGAAGGGAAGACCTGTTCACCATTGCGCCACGGGTCGCTGCAGCGCCCTCCCCGCCGGAGGCCGGCAGATGGCGTTGGCCGGCCGGCAGACCATGGAGCCAGGTAGACCTGGTCTCCGGCGGCCGCCACAAAGAGGGGTAGATCTGTTCACGCCGGCGCCGCGGGCCGCTGCAGCGCCCTCCCCGCCAGCGTCCAGTGGATGCTTCCGGCCGGCCAAACGGCCCCGGAGCCGGGTAGACCTGGTCTCCAGCGGCAGCCCGGGGGAAGGGTAGACATGTTCACCCCAGCGCCGCTGGCCGCTGCAGCGTCCCTCCCCGCCAGCAGCAGACGGATGCTGCCGGCAAGCCAGCCGCCCCGGAGCCGGGTAGACCTGGTCTCTGGCTACTAACCCGGAGAAGGGTAGACCTGTTCACCCTGCGCCGCTGGCCGCCAGCATTGCTCGCCGGCGAGACGGAGGCGAATGCCGCCGGCCGGCCGGTCAGCCCTGGAGCCAGGTAGACCTGGTCTCCGGCCGCCGCCCCAGAGAAGGGTAGACCTCTTCACCCCGGAGCCGCGGGCCGCTGCAGCGTCCTCCCCGGCGGCGGCAGGTGGATCCCGCCGGCCAGCCGGCCCGGGCCGGGCGGACCATGTCTCCGCGGCCGCCCGGAGAAGGGTAGACCTGTTTAATACCCCGCGTCGCGGCCACTGCAGCGCCCTCCCCTTCCGGCAGAAGTTGAATTTCGCCAGCCGGCCGGCGGGCTTCGGAGCCGTGTACACCTGGTCTCCGGCGGCCGCCACAAAGAAAGGTAGACCTCTTCACCCCTGCGCCACGGCCCGCTGCAGCGCCCTCCCCACCGGCGGCAGGTGGATGCCGATGGCCGGCCGGCTGGCCCCGGAGCCGGGTAGACCTGGTCTCCGGCGTCCGCCCGAGACAAGTGTAGACCTGTTCTCCCCGGCGCAGCAGGCCGCTTCAGCACGCTCTCGTCCGGCGGTAGGCGGATGCCTCCAACCGGCCGGCCGGCCCTGGAGCAGGGAAGACCAAGTCTCTGGCCGCCGCCCCACATAAGGGAAGACCTGATCACCCCAGAGCCGCGGGCCGCTGCAGCACCCTCGCCGGTGGCGGCAGGTGGATCCCGCCGGCCGGCCGGCTTCAAAGCCGGGTAGACCTGGTCTCCGGCTAACGCCCCGGAGAAGGGTAGACCTGTTCACACCAGCGCTGCAGGCAGCTGTACCGCCCTCCCCTCCAGCGGAAGGCGGAATCCGCCGGTTGGCTGGCCGGCCCCAGAGCCGGGTAGACCTGGTCGCTGGCGGCCGCACTGGAGAAGGGTAGACTTGTTCACTCTGGCACCACGGGCCGCTGCAGCGACCTCCTCTCCGGCAGAGGGCGGATGTCGCCGGCCGGCCGGCCGGTCCCAGAGCCAGGTAGACCTGGTTTCCAGCGGCCGCCCCGGAGAAGGGTAGACCTGTTCACCCCGGAGCCACAGGCCGCTGCAGCGCCGTCCACGACGGCTGGAGGCGGATGCTGCCGGCCGGCCGGCCGGGCCCGAACTCAGGTACACCTGGTCTCTGGCGGCCGCCCTGGAGAAGCGTAGACCAGTTCACCCCGGCACCGCGGGCCGATGCACCGCCCTCCCATCCGGCGGCAGGTGGATGCCGCCGGCCGGCCGGTCTGCCCCAGAGCCGTGTAGACCTAGTCTCAGGCGGCCGCCGCGGAGAAGGGTAGACCTGTTCACCCTGGCGCTGCGGGCCACTGCAGCACCTTCCTCTCCCGCAGGAGGCGGATGCTGCCTGCTGGCCGGCCGGCCCTGGAGCCGAGTAGACCTGGCCTCCGGCAGCTGACCCTCAGAAGGGTAGACCTGTTCCCCCCGGCGCCGCAAGACGCTGCAGCGGCTTTGCCGGAGGCGGCAGGTGGATCCCGCCGGCGGGCCGGCCGGTCCCGGAGCCGTGTAGACCTGGTCTCAGGTGGCCGCCCAGGAGAAGCGTAGACCTGTTCACCCAGCGCCGCGGGCCGCTGCAGCTCCCTCCCTTCTGGCGGCAGGCGGATGACGTTTCCCGGCCTGCCAGCCCCGGCGCCGGGTAGACCTTGTCTCCAGCGGCCGCCCCAAAGAAGGGTAGACCTGTTTAATATCGCGCCGCGGCCGCTGCAGCGCCCTCCCGGGGTGGAAGTTGGATTCCGCCTGACCGGCCGGCCGGCTTGAGAGCCGGGTAGACCTGGTCGCTGGCGGCCGCTCCGGAGAAGGGTAGACCTGTTCACTACCGCGCCACAGGCTGCTGCACCGCCCTCCCCTTGCGGCGGAATGCGGAATCTGCCAGTTGGCCGGCCGAACCCGGAGCCGGGTAGACCTGGTCGCTGGCGGCCGCACTGGAGAAGGGTAGACTTGTTCACTCCGGCACCGAGGGCCGCTGCAGCGCCTCCTCTCCGGCTGAGGGCGGATGCCGCCGTCCGGGCGGGCCCCCCGAGCCGGGTAGACCGGGTCTCCGGCGGCCCCGGAGAAGGGTAGAGCTGTTCACCCCGGAGCCGCAGGCCGCTGCAGCGCCTTTGCCGGAGGCAGCAGGTGGATCCCGCCCCGGCCGGCCACGCACCCGGTAGACCTGTACTCAAGCTGCTGCCCTGGAGAAGGGCACACCTGTTCATCACCGCGCCTGGGTCCGCTGCAGCACCCTCCCCTTCCGGCGAAAGGCAAATGCTGCTGGGCAGATCTGGTCTCTGGCGGCCGCCCCGGAGTAGTGTAGACCTCTTCACCCCAGCACCGTGGGCCGCTGCAGAGCCCTCCTCTCCGGCGGTAGGCTAATGCCGCCGGCCGGCCGGCCTGCCGCAAAGCAGGGTAGACCTGGTCTCCGGCGGCCGCCCTGGAGAAGTGTAGACCTGTTCATCCTGGCACCACGGGCCGCTGCAGCACCCTTCCCTGCGGCGTTAGGCGGATGCCAACAGTTGGCCGGCGGGACTCGAAACCGGGTAGACCTGGTCTCCGGCGGCCGCTCCAAACAAGGGTAGACCTTTTCACCCCGGGCCACAGGCCGCTGCAGCACCCTCTCCGGCGGCGGCCGGTGGATCCCGCCGGCTGGCCGACCACGCACCCAGGTAGATCTGTTCTCCAGCAACCGCCCCAAAGAAGGGTAGAGCTGTTCACCACCGCGCCCCGGGCCGCTGCAGCACCCTCCCCTTCCGGCAGAAGGCAAATGCTGCCGGCCGCCCGGCCGGCCCTGCAGCCGGGTAGACCTGGTCTCTGGCGGCCGCCCCGGAGAAGGGTAGACCTGTTCACCCAGCGCCGCGGGCCGCTGCAGCTCCCTCCCTTCTGGCAGCAGGCAGATGACGTTTCCCGGCCTGCCAGCCCCGGCGCCGGGTAGACCTTGTCTCCAGCGGCCGCCCCAAAGAAGGGTAGACCTGTTTAATATCGCGCCGCGGGCCGCTGCAGCGCCCTCCCCTTCCGGTGGAAGTTGGATTCCGCCGGCCGGCCGGCCGGCTTGAGAGCCGGGTAGACCTGGTCGCTGGCGGTCGCCCCGGAGAAGGGTAGACCTGTTCACTACCGCGCCACAGGCCGCTGCACCGCCCTCCCCTTGCGGCGGAATGCGGATTCCGCCAGTTGGCCGGCCGACCCCGGAGCCGGGTAGACCTGTTCGCTGGCGGCCGCACTGGAGAAGGGTAGACCTGTTCACCCCGGAGCCGCAGGCCGCTGCAGCGCCTTTGCCGGAGGCGGCAGGTGGATCCCGCTGGCCAGCTGGCTACGCACCCGGGAAGACCCATACTCGAGCTGCCGCCCTGGAGAAGGGTACACCGGTTCACCACCGTGCCTTGGTCGGCTGCAGCACCCTCCCCTTCCGGCGAAAGGCAAATGCCGCTGGCCGGCCGGCCGGCCCCGGAGACGGGTAGGCCTGGTTTCCGTCACCCACCCCGGAGAAGGTTAGGCCTGTTCACCCCGGCGCCGAGGGCCGCTGCAGCGCCCTCTCCGCCGGCAGCAAGCGGATGGCTCCGGCCGGCCACCTGGCACCGCAGCTGGGTAGACCTGGTCTCTGGCGGCCGCCCCGGAGAAAGGTAGACCTGTTCACCCCGGCGCTGTGGGCCGCTGCAGCGCCCTCACCGCCAGCTGCAGGCAAGTGCCGCCGGCCGGCCGGCCGGCCCCAGAGTCGGGTAGACCGGGTGTCCTGCGGCGGCCCCAGAGAAGGGTAGACTACTTCACCCCGGCGCTGCGGGCCGCAACAGCGCCCTCCCCGCCGGCGGCAGGTGGATGCTTCCGGCCAGCCGGCCGGCCCCGCAGCTGGGTCGACTTGGACTCCGGCGGCTGCCCTAGAGAAGGGTAGACCTCTTCACCCCGGAGCCGGGGGCCGCCGCAGCGCCTTCCTCTCCGGCAGGAGGCGGATGCTGCCGGCCGGCCGGCCCTGGAGCCGGGTAGACCTTGTCTCCGGCAGCCGACCCGCAGAAGGGTAGACCTGTTCACCCCGGCGCCGCCGGCCGCTGCAGTACTCTCCCCGCTGGTGGCAGGCAGATGCCGCCGGCCGGCCGGCCACTCCCGGAGCCGTGTAGACCTGGTCTCAGGCGCCCACCCAGGAGAAGTGTAGACCTGTTCACCCTGCGCCGCGGGCCGCTGCAGCTCCTCCCCTTCTGGCGGCCGGGCGGATGCCGCCTGCCGGCCTGCCTGCCCCGGGCGCTGGGTAGACCTTGTCTCCTGCGGCCGCCCGAGAACGGTAGACCTGTTCACCCCGGCGCTGCAGGATGCTGCAGCACCCTCCTCTCCGGCGGTAGGCAGGTGCCACTGGCCGGCCGTATGGCCCCGGAGCTGGGTAGACCTGGTCTCCGACGGCCGCCCCAAAGAAGAGTAGACCTGTTTAATACCGCGATGCGGGCCGCTGCAGCGCCCTCCCCTTCCGGCAGAAGTTGGATTACGCCAGCCGGCCGGCCGGCTTCGGAGCCGTGTACACTTGGTCTCCGGCGGCCGCCCCGGAGAAGGGTATACCTGTTCACTACCGCGCCGCGGCCGCAGCAGCGCCCGTCCCCCAGGCGGCAGGCAGATGCCGCAGGCCAGCCCGGCCGGCCCCGAACCGGGTAGACCTGGTCTCTGGCGTCTGCCCCGCAGAAGGGTAGGCCTGTTCACCCCAGCGCCGCTGGCCGCTGCAGCGTCATCACCGCCCACGGCAGGCGGATGCCGTTGTCCGGCCGGCCAGTCCAGGCGCCGGGAAGACCTGGTCTCCATAGGCCGCCCAGGAGAAGGGTAGACCTCTTCACCCAGCGCCGCGGGCCGCTGAAGCTCCTCCACTCCGCCCCGGCAGGCGGATGCCGCCCGCCGCCTGCGAGCCCCGGAGCCGGGAAGACCTTGTCTCCGGCGGCCGCCCCCAGAGAAGGGTAGACTTGTTCACGCCAGAGCCGCGGGCCGCTGCCACACCCTCTCCCGGCAGCGGCACGTGGACCCCGCCCGGCCGGCCGGCCCCCGGAGCCGGGTACGCCTGGTCTCCGGCGGCCGCCACAAAGAAAGGTTGACCTGTTCACCCCGGCGCCACGGGCCGCAGCTGCGCCTCCTCCGGCGGAAGGCGGATTCCGCCGGTTGGCCGGCCGGCCCCGAGCCGGGTAGACCTGGTCGCTGGCGGCCGCACTGGAGAAGGGTAGACTTTTTCACTCTGGCACCGAGGGCCGGTGCAGCGCCCTCTTCTCTGGCGGATGGCGGATGCCGCTGGCCGGCGGGCCGGCCCCGGAGCCGGGTAGACCAGGTTTCCGGCGGCCGCCCCGGAGAAGGGTAGACCTGTTCACCCCGGAGCCGCAGGCCGCTGCTGCGCCTTTGCCGGAGGCGGCCGGTGGATCCTGCCGGCCGGCCGGCCACGCACCCGGGTAGACCTGTACTCAAGCTGCCGCTCTGGAGAAGGGCACACCTGTTCACCACCGCGCCTGGGTCCGCTGCAGCACCCTCCCCTTCCGGCGAAAGGCAAATGACGCAGGCGGGCCGGCCGGCCCCGGAGCCCGGCAGACTTGGTCTCCGCCGGCTTCCCCGGAGAAGGGTAGACCTGTTCACCATGGTGCCGCGGGCTGCTGCAGAACCTTCCCCGGCGGCGGCAGGCAGATGCCAACGGCCGGCTGGCCGGCCTCGGAGCCGGGTAGACCTGGTATTAGGCGGCCGCCCCTGAGAAGGATAGACCTGTTCACCCTGGCGCTGCGGGCCACTGCAGCACCTTCCTCTCCCGCAGGAGGCGGATGCTGCCTGCCGGCCGGCCGGCCCTGCAGCCGAGTAGACCTGGCCTCCGGCAGCTGACCCTCAGAAGGGTAGACCTGTTCCCCCCGGCGCCGCAGGATGCTGCAGCGGCTTTGCCGGAGGCGGCAGGTGGATCCCGCCGGCGGGCCGGCCGGTCCCGGAGCCGTGTAGACCTGGTCTCAGGTGGCCGCCCAGGAGAAGCGTAGACCTCTTCACCCAGCGCCGCGGGCCGCTGCAGCTCCCTCCCTTCTGGCGGCAGGCGGATGACGTTTCCCGGCCTGCCAGCCCCGGCGCCGGGTAGACCTGGTCTCCAGCGGCCGCCCCAAAGAAGGGTAGACCTGTTTAATACAGGCACAAGGGCCGCTGCAGCGCCTCCTTCCGGTGGAAGTTGGATTCCGCCGGCCGGCCGGCCGGCTTGAGAGCCGGGTAGACCTTGTTGCTGACGGCCGCCCCGGAGAAGGGTAGACCTGTTCACTACCGCGCCACAGGCCGCTGCACCGCCCTCCCCTTGCGGCGGAAGGCGGATTCCGCCCGGTTGGCCGCCGCCCCGGAGCCGGTAGACCTGGTCGCTGGCGGCCGCCCGGGAGAAGGGTAGACTTGTTGACTCCGGCACCGCGGGGCCGCTGCAGCGACCTCTCTCCGGCGGGAGGGCGGATGTCGCCGGCCGGCCGGCCGGTCCCAGACCCAGGTAGACCTGGTTTCCGGCGGCCACCGCAGGGAAGGGTAGACCTGTTCACTACCGCGCCACAGGCCGCTGCACCGCCCTCCTTGCGGCGGAATGCGGATTCCGCCAGTTGGCCGGCCGACCCCGGAGCCGGGTAGACCTGGCCGCTGGCGGCCGCACTGGAGAAGAGTAGACTTGTTCACTCCGGCACCGAGGCCGCTGCAGCGCCTCCCCTCCCGGCGGAGGGCGGATGTGGCCCGCCCGGCGGGCCGCCCCGAGCCGGGTGGGCAGGTCTTCGGCGGCCGCCCCGGAGAAGGGGTAGACCTGTTCACCCCGGAGCCGCAGGCCGCTGCATCGCCTTTGCCGGAGGCAGCAGGTGGATCCCGCCGCCGGCCGGCCACACACCCGGGTAAACCTGTACTCAAGCTGCTGCCCTGGAGAAGGGCACACCTGTTCACCACCACGCCTGGGTCCGCTGCAGCACCCTCCCCTTCCGCGAAAGGCAAATGCTGCTGGGCAGATCTGGTCTCTGGCGGCGCCCCCGGAGTAGGGTAGACCTGTTCACCCCAGCACCGTGGGCCGCTGCAGAGCCTCCTCTCCGGCGGAAGCTAATGCCGCCGCCGGCCGGCCTGCCGCAAAGCAGGGTAGACCTGGTCTCCGGCGGCCGCCCTGAGAAGTGTAGACCTGTTCATCCTGGCACCACGGGCCGCTGCAGCACCCTTCCCTCGGCGTTAGGCGGATGCCAACAGTTGGCCGCCCGGGCCTCGAAACCGGTAGACCTGGTCTCCGGCGCTCCAAACAAGGGTAGACCTGTTCACCCCGGGCCACAGGCCGCTGCAGCGCCTCGCCGGCGGCGGCCGGTGGATCCCGCCCGGCTGGCCGACCATGCACCCAGGTAGATCTGTTCTCCAGCAACCGCCCCAAAGAAGGGTAGACCTGTTCACCACCGCGCCCCGGGCCGCTGCAGCACCCTCACCTTCCGGCAGACAGCAAATGCTGCCGGCCGCCCGGCCAGCCCTGCAGCCGGGTAGACCTCTCGCCGCGACCGCACTGGAAAAGGGGTAGACTTGTTCACTCCGGCACCGAGGGCCGCTGCAGCGCCCTCCTCACCGGCGGATGGCGGATGCCGCTGGCCGGGCGGGCCGGCCCGAGCCGGGTAGACCAGGTCTCCGGCGGCCGCCCGGAGAAGGGGAGACCTGTTCACCCCGGGAGCCGCAGGCCGCTCAGCGCCTTTGCCGAGAGGCGGCCTGTGGATCTTGCCGGCCGGCCGGCCACGCACCCGGGTAGACTTGTACTCAAGCTGCCGCTCTGGAGAAGGGCACACCTGTTCACCACCGCGCCTTGGTCCGCTGCAGCACCCTCCCCTTCCGGCGAAAGGCAAATGCCGCTGGCCGGCCGGCCGGCCCCGGAGCCCGGCGGACTTGGTCTCCGCCGGCTTCCCCGGAGAAGGGTAGACCTGTTCACTATGGTGCCGCTGGCTGCTGCAGAACCTTCCCGGCGGCGGCAGGCAGATGCCAACGGCGGCCGGCCGGCCTCGGGCCGGGTAGACCTGGTATCCGGCGGCCGCCCCTGAGAAGGATAGACCTGTTCACCCTGGCGCTGCGGGCCACTGCAGCACCTTCCTCTCCCGCAGGAGGCGGATGCTGCCTGCCGGCCGGCCGGCCCTGCAGCCGAGTAGACCTGGCCTCCAGCATCTGACCCTCAGAAGGGTAGACCTGTTCCCCGGCGCCGCAGGATGCTGCAGCGGCTTTGCCGGGAGGCGGCAGGTGGATCCCGCCGGCGGGCCGGCCGGTCCCGGGCCGTGTAGACCTGGTCTCAGGTGGCCGCCCAGGAGAAGCGTACCTGTTCACCCAGCGCCGCGGGCCGCTGCAGCTCCCTCCCTTCTGGCCACAGGCGGATGACGCGTTCCCGGCCTGCCAGCCCCGGCGCCGGGTAGACCTGGTCTCCAGCGGCCGCCCAAAGAAGGGTAGACCTGTTTAATATCGCGCCGCGGCCGCTGCAGCGCCCTCCTTCCGGTGGAAGTTGGATTCCGCCGGCCGGGCGGGCCGGCCGGAGCCGGGTGGGACGGGTCTCCGGCGGCCGCCCGGAGAAGGGTAGAGCTGTTCACCCCGAGCCGCAGGCCGCTGCAGCGCCTTTGCCGGAGGCAGCAGGTGGATCCCGCCGGCCGGCCGCCACGCACCCCGGGTAGACCTGTACTCAAGCTGCTGCCCTGGAGAGGGCACACCTGTTCACCACCGCGCCTGGGTCCGCTGCAGCACCCTCCTTCCGGCGAAAGGCAAATGCTGCTGGGCAGATCTGGTCTGTGGCCGCCCGGAGTAGGGTAGACCTGTTCACCCCAGCACCGTGGGCCACTGCAGAGCCCTCCTCTCCGGCGGTAGGCTAATGCCGCCGGCCGGCCGGCCTGCCGCAAAGCAGGGTAGACCTGGTCTCCGGGCGGCCGCCCTGGAGAAGTGTAGACCTGTTCATCCTGGCACCACGGGCCGCTGCAGCACCCTTCCCTGCGGCGTTAGGCGGATGCCAACAGTTGGCCGGGCGGGCCTCGGGAAACCGGGTAGACCCTGGTCTCCGGCGGCCGCTCCAAACAAGGGTAGACCTGTTCACCCGGGCCACAGGCCGCTGCAGCGCCTCGCCGGCGGCGGCCCGGTGGATCCCGCCGGCTGGCCGACCACGCACCCAGGTAGATCTGTTCTCCAGCAACCGCCCCAAAGAAGGGTAGACCTGTTCACCACCGCGCCCCGGGCCGCTGCAGCACCCTCACCTTCCGGCAGAAGGCAAATGCTGCCGGCCGCCCGGCCGGCCCTGCAGCCGGGTAGACCTGGTCTCTGGCGGCCGCCCCGGAGAAGGGTAGACCTGTTCACCCAGCGCCACGGGCCGCTGCAGCTCCCTCCCTTCTGGCAGCAGGCGGATGACTTTTCCCGGCCTGCCAGCCCCGGCGCCGGGTAGACCTGGTCTCCAGCGGCCGCCCCAAAGAAGGGTAGACCTGTTTAATATCGCGCCCCGCGGGTGCCCGCTGCAGCGCCTCCCCTTCCGGTGGAAGTTGGATTCCGCCGGCCGGCCGGCCGGCTTGAGAGCCGGGTAGACCTGGTCGCTGGCGGTCGCCCCGGAGAAGGGTAGACCTGTTCACTACCGCGCCACAGGCCGCTGCACCGCCCTCCCCTTGCGGCGGAATGCGGATTCCGCCAGTTGGCCGGCCGACCCCGGAGCCGGGTGGACCTGTTCGCTGGCGGCCGCACTGGAGAAGGGTAGACCTGTTCACCCCAGAGCCGCAGGCCGCTGCAGCGCCTTTGCCGGAGGCGGCAGGTGGATCCCGCTGGCCGGCCGGCTACGCACCCGGGTAGACCCGTACTCAAGCTGCCGCCCTGGAGAAGGGTACACCGGTTCACCACCGTGCCTTGGTCTGCTGCAGCACCCTCCCCTTCCGGCGAAAGGCAAATGCCGCTGGCCGGCCGGCCGGCCCCAGAGACGGGTAGGCCTGGTTTCCGTCGGCCGCCCCGGAGAAGGTTAGGCCTGTTCACCCCGGCGCCGAGGGCCGCTGCAGCGCCCTCTCCACCGGCAGCAAGCGGATGGCTCCGGCCGGCCACCTGGCACCGCAGCTGGGTAGACCTGGTCTCTGGCGGCCGCCCCGGAGAAAGGTAGACCTGTTCACCCCGGCGCTGTGGGCCGCTGCAGCGCCCTCACCGCCAGCTGCAGGCAGTGCCGCCGGCCGGCCGGCCCCAGAGTCGGGTAGACGGGTGTCCTGCGGCGGCCCCAGAGAAGGGTAGACTACTTCACCCCGCGCTGCGGGCTGCAACAGCGCCCCCGCCGGCGGCAGGTGGATGCTTCCGGCCAGCCGGCCGCCCCGCAGCCGGGTCGACTTGGACTCCGGCGGCTGCCCTAGAGAAGGGTAGACCTCTTCACCCCGGAGCCGCGGTCCGCCGCAGCGCCTTCCTCTCCGGCAGGAGGCGGATGCTGCCGGCCGGCCGGCCCTGGAGCCGCAGACCTTGTCTCCGGCAGCCGACCCGGCAGAAGGGTAGACCTGTTCACCCAGCGCCCGCCCGGCCGCTGCAGTACTCTCCCGCTGGTGGCAGGTAGATGCCGCCGGCCCGGCCGGCTCACTCCCGGAGCCGTGTAGACCTGGTCTCAGGCGCCCACCCAGGGAAGCGTAGACCTGTTCACCCTGCGCCGCGGGCCGCTGCAGCTCCTCCTCTGCGGCAGGCGGATGCCGTCTGCCGGCCTGCCTGCCCGGCGCTGGGTAGACCTGTCTCCTGCGGCCGCCCGGAGAAGGGTAGACCTGTTCACTCCGCGCCCGGCGCTGCAGCACCCTCCCTGCGGCAGGCGGATGCCGCCGTCGGCCGCCCGGGCGGGAGACCTGTCTCCGGCCGCCCGAGAAGGGTAGACCTGTTCACCCGGCCCAGGCCGCTGCACCCGCGGCGGCAGGTGGATCCCGCCGGCGGCCCCCGGCCAGGTAGCCTGTCTCAGCGCCGCCCAGAAGGTACCGTTCACCCCGCGCCCGGGCCGCTGCAGCACCCTCCCTTCGGCAGCAATGTGCCGTCGGGCCGCGGCCCTGAGCGGGTAGACCTGGTCTCTGGCGCCGCCCGGAGAAGAGGTAGACCTGTTCACCCAGCGCCGCGGGCCGCTGCAGCTCCTCCCTTCTGGCAGCAGGCGGATGGCTTCCCGGCCTGCCAGCCGGCGCGCGGTAGACCTGGTCTCCAGCGCGCCCAAAGAAGGTAGACCTGTTTAATTCGGCGCGGCCGCTGCAGCGCCTCCCCTCCGGTGGAAGTTGGATTCCGCCGGCCGGCCGGCTGCAGAGCAGGTAGACCTGGTGTCCTGGCGGTCGCCCGGAGAAGGGTAGACCTGTTCACTCACCGCGCCACAGCCGCGCCCCTCCTTGCGGCGGAAGGGATTCGCCAGTTGGCCGGCCGCCCGGGCGGGTAGACCTGTTCGCTGGCGGCGCACTGGAGAAGGGTAGACCTGTTCACCCCAGAGCCGCAGGCCGCTGCAGCGCCTCTTGCCGGAGGCGGCAGGTGGATCGCCGGCGGCTGGCCTGGCACCCGGGTAGACCCGTACTCAAGCGCCGCCCTGAGAAGGGTAACCGGTTCACCACCGTGCCTTGGTCTGCTGCAGTACCCTCCCCTTCCGGCGAGGCAATGCCGCGGCCGGCGCCGCCCTCCGAGGCGTGGTAGCCTGGTTTCCGCCCGCCCCCGGAGAAGGTTAGGCCTGTTCACCCGGCGCCGAGGCGCTGCAGCGCCTCTCCGCCGGCAGCAAGCGGATGGCTCGGCCGGCCACCTGGCACGCAGCTGGGTAGACCTGGTCTCTGGCGGCGCCCGGAGAAAGGTAGACCTGTTCACCCCGGGCGCTGGGCGCTGCGCGCCCTCACCGCCAGCTGCAGGCAGTGCCGCCGGCCGGCCGGCCCAGAGTCGGGTAGACCGGGTGTCCTGCGGCGCCCCAGAGAAGGGTAGACTACTTCACCCGGCCTGCGGGCACGCAACACCCCTCCCGCCGGCGGCAGGTGGATGCTTCCGGCCAGCCGGCCGCCCGAGCTGGGTCGACTTGGACTCGCGGCTGCCCTAGAGAAGGGTAGACCTCTTCACCCGGAGCCGCGGCCGCGCAGCGCCTTCCTCTCCAGCAGGAGCGGATGCTGCCGGCCGGCCGGCCTGGAGCGGGAGACCTTGTCTCCGCAGCCGACCCCAGAAGGGTAGACCTGTTCACCACGCGCCGCCGGCCGCTGCAGTACTCTCCCGCTGGTGGCAGGAGATGCCGCCAGCCAGCCGGCCACTCCCGGGCCGTGAGACCTGGTCTCGGGCGCCCACCCAGGAAAGCGTAGACCTGTTCACCCTGCGCCGTGGGCGCTGCAGCTCCCTTCTGGCGGCAGGCAGATGCCGTCTGCCGGCCTGCCTGCCCGAGCGCTGGGTAGACCTTGTCTCCTGGGGCCCGCCCGGAGAACGGTAGACCAGTTCACCCGGCGCTGCAGGATGCTGCAGCACCCTCCTCTCGCGGTAGGCAGGTGCCGCTGGCCGGCCGTGGCCCCGGAGCTGGGTAGACCTGGTTTTCGCGGCCGCCCAAAGAAGAGTAGACCTGTTTAATACCGCGATGCGGGCAGCTGCAGCGCCCTCCCCTTCCGGCAGAAGTTGGATTACGCCAGCCGGCCGGCCGGCTCGGAGCCGTGTACCTGGTCTCCGGCCGCCCGGAGAAGGGTATACCTGTTCACTACCCGCGCCGGCGCGCAGCGCCCGTCCCCCAGGCGGCAGGCAGATGCCGCAGGCCAGCCGGCCGGCCCGGAACGGTAGACCTGGTCTCTGGCGTCCGCCCGCAGAAGGGTAGGCCTGTTCACCCAGCGCCGCTGGCCGCTGCAGCGTCATCACCGCCCGGCAGGCGGATGCCGTTGTCCGGCCGGCCAGTCAGGCGCCGGGTAGACCTGGTCTCCATAGGCCGCCCAGGAGAAGGGTAGACCTCTTCACCCAGCGCCGCGGCGCTGAAGCTCCTCACTCCGCCGGCAGGCGATGCCGCCAGCTGCCTGCGAGCCCGGGCCGGGAAGACCTTGTCTCCGGCCGCCCGAAGAAGGGAGACTTGTTCACGCCGGAGCGCGGGCCGCTGCCACACCCTCTCCGGCAGCGGCACGTGGACCCCCGCCGGCCGGCCCGGAGCCGGTACGCCTGGTCTCCGGGCCGCCACAAAGGGTTGACCTGTTCACCCGCGCCACGGGCCGCAGCTGCGCCTCCTCCGGCGGAAGGCGGATTCCGCGGTTGGCCGGCCGGCCCGAGCCGGGTAGACCTGGTCTCTGGCGGCCGCACTGGAGAAGGGTAGACTTGTTGACTCCGGCACCGCGGCCGCTGCAGCGACCTCCTCTCCGGCGGAGGCGGATGTCGCCCGGCCGGCCGGCCGGTCCCAGAGCCAGGTAGACCTGGTTTCCGGCCACCGCAGGGAAGGGTAGACCTGTTCACCCCGGAGCCACAGGCCACTACATCGCCCTCCCGCCAGCTGGAGGCGGATGCTGCCGGCCGGCCGGCGCCGAAGTCAGGTACACCTGGTCTCTGGCGGCCGCCCGGAAGCGTAGACCAGTTCACCCGGCACCGCGGGCCGATGCAGCGCCCTCCCATCTGGCGGCACGTGGATGCTGCCGGCCGGCCGGCCTGCCCCGGAGCCGTGTAGACCTAGTCTCCGGCGGCCGCCCGGAGAAGGGTAGACCTGTTCACCCTGGCGCTGCGGGCCACTGCAGTGCCTTCCTCTCCCGGAGGAGGGATGCTGCCCGGCTGGCCCGGGCCTGGC